>CAMKVN010000359.1:0-31072 GCA_946474995.1 Funneliformis geosporum | reverse complement strand
AAATCATCTAGTTTTATGTATCGGCTGATACCTGAACTGATGGCCTATTGCTGTGTAATGAAACTTTAGCTTAATAGAAGACTCGCGGTTTAACCACTGAGCCAGGGACGCTGATCCTAATAAAACAAGTTTGAAATTTCTATTCTAATACAAAAATAAATTTTGATTTACCAATAATTTAATTTTTATTGGTTAATTTTAATCATCAATTTAATCTTTAATTTTGATCATTAGTTTTAATTGTTAATTTTGATCTATATTTTTTTTAAATACTAAAAAAATATATTAAACATATAATTTACATATATTTGAATAATATTTTACATAATCATAGATTTTAAATATAATATATAGAAAATTGCTACGTATTACTGGTGGTGATCATCACCAGTATCATGTGATTCATTATTATTTATTTATTTAGACACGTAATATTCTTTATATCATATGATAGATTTGTGTTTTTCATGTCACGTGATATTAGATTCATTATGTATTTTTAATTGATGTAATATTTGTCGTGATCTTAATCATTAATATGTCAAACAAGTTAAATATTTGATTTTATTCATGATCACTCTTTTTTCCTCTCTCTATCCAATTATCAATCTATTCTAAACAATCGTCAGTTTTGTATTATTCCCTTTTGTTAAAAAAAAATTGAAATTAGACTATTGTATTTTTCAAACAAATGTAAAGTGAAAACTTTCCTTATTCTTTAAAGCATTCTTTATTTGTTTCTTAAAGCCACCTTTTAAGATATTCTTTCCTTATTTCTCAAATTGAGAAACATTCTTTGCTTATGAATTATGAATCATCATCTCAACCTATAAATAGAGAAATACTTTTAGATATAACAAGCAAAATCAACTTACCTAATAATGAAGAAAGTAATACAATCCTAAATGTCAATGATACTTTTAAAGATTGGGATGTGGTCAAAATTGCTATTAATATATACACAAAGTAAAGGGATTTATTGTTATAAAATGTTATAAAAATCTCAATGCTGTTGATGAAACTATTATTTGCTATCATGTATATAGTTATTGGAAAGCCAGAACTAATAATCCAAAGAAGGTGAAAAATAACAACTTACACTGTAATGGTTCCTTAATTAAAATAAACTGTCTATGAAGATTGGCCTTTTATTTTAGCAAACAAGCTGCTATCATATGTCTTACTAAGTTTGACAATATTTATAATCATCAATACGATTCAGTAACTATAGACCTAGCTCCTAAAAACTCATGTCTTCCTAAAGCAATTTTGGATAAAGTCAAACACTACACCACTAATAGTTATTTAAATATTGGCAAATAATATGATTTGCTTGTTAAAGAGTTTTTTGAATATCCCATTAAAAAAAGAACTTGTATAATGCGATCTAATAGTTTTGAGGCATTTGAATTCACGATAAGTCAGATGCAGCTACGATATTCTTATATCTTATAAAGCTGTGTAATAAAGATCATGATTATATAGTTATACTACGCTTAGAGGGGTCATCTAATGAACTTACTAAACTTTTTTGAATGATCAGCTAACAGCGTAATGAGCTTTGGCCTAAGTTTCATAACATTGTTATACATGATAATATAGCAAAGACAAATTATTATGAAATGGCACTTAGCTTATTTGTTAGTATTGATAATAATTTCAAGACAAGAGTTCTTACTTGTGCCTTAATAAAATATGAAACTCAGGCAGATTATAGTTGGATATTATGATGCATATTAGAAGTGGCTGAAAATCTTTCACCTACTGTATTATTTACTGATAGTGATCTAGAAATGATAGCAGCCATCCAAGTTGATTATCTGGAAACTTGTCATTTATTATGCATTTACTATATTATTGAGAATGTGAAAAAAAAGCCAAATCCAAATTGCATGGTGAAATGGTCAAGAATTTTGTTAAGAATTTTTACCATATGCGAAATAGTTATAATGAGTATCAATTTGAAGTAAGATACAATGAAATGCTTATAAAATATGAGAAATGTCAGTCTTACTTTGAAAAAAACTCTATTCTAATCACGAATCATGGGTAAGATATTCTGTTATAAAGGTTTTCACAGTAGGAGTAGAATTAACTCAGCGTGTTGAATCTCTGAATGAGATTCTTAAAAAACATATAGATTGAGAAACTCTATTAAAGGAATTGGTAAAAGAAATAGAAAGAGAGTTAGATAAAGAAGCACAATATAATTGAATCAAGAATTACTATAGATCAAACCCATCAACTGGTCTTCCGTCGACCTATAATACTATTTTCAAAGACATTG
Source organism: Funneliformis geosporum (assembly GCA_946474995.1). Lineage (NCBI taxonomy): Eukaryota > Fungi > Glomeromycota > Glomeromycetes > Glomerales > Glomeraceae > Funneliformis > Funneliformis geosporum. The sequence continues at coordinate 28,785 of CAMKVN010000359.1, read as the reverse complement.
ATTTTGTTTTAAAAGATTGTTTAGTATCCATTTCATTATCACTTTAAAGAGTCCAAATGAAAAAGTATTATTGTATCAAGGAATTTTGGTCTCTATTGAATAAGATAATGAATTCGATAATGAATCTAATAATATAGTAGAACATCTGCATGATAGACCACAAATTAGATTACAAGAGCTTTTGTTAGGTATTGATTACAAAGAAATTCAAAAAATATGGGAGATCAATTATATTGTGACATTTTCAATATCAAAACCACATTATGTAGTGATACTTAGAAATATGATATTACTTTGTATATATATGTACATTATTAACTACAGGATGCCATATCAATATCAGTATCAGATTCTCCTTCAGTTCAATAAAGCCATCTTTCATATAGGTTTTAATCATACACGTTGGTTTGAATCAGTGCCACTTGAAACAAATAATTATATTATGATCGCTCGAGAAACTAAAACTTATATCACTGATTCATTGCAATATATTGATCAAATACGAACAGCTAACGTTTACACATCAAATATTAGAAAAAATACCAGTAAAAACTCAAATTTGGTATTATGATATCAGTAGCAAAAACTAGTGTTCAGATTGCTGTAACAGAAGGTGTTACACCAGAATTGACTGGTCTTCTTATAGAGTTTATTATGAAATATCATTGAAATACTGGCTTGAATATAGAAGAAGTTCATGATGCATTACAATTGAATAATGAAATTCAAGAGTCTTTCTCTGTTGCTATAACAGACAATTATATTCCTAAAATATCAAACCTAAAATATCATAAGCTAAAAGAACATCCTCCAAAGCGTTATAAATCATCTATAGAAGAGAATAATATTCAACATAAAACTTCCTCTAGAACTTGCAGTTATTATCTAAAAAAAGGACATAATATTAAAGGATGCAAGCAACATAAAGCTGACTCAGTCAATAAAGAAAATTATTAGATATTTAGTTAATATAGCAGATTTAGTAAAAACATGTTTAGATTTTGGATTTGCGGAACATAAATATTGTGTAAACTAAATTTTAATAAAATTTATTGATTTGCAATTTTATTAGACGCAAAAATAAATTGATTCCTATTGGATAAAAATAATCACGTGATACTGCTGATGATTACCACTGGTAATAAATAGCAAACTTCTAATATATATATAAAATTTATAAAAATACATATTTTTAATATATTTTTAATTTATTAAAAATTTTTGAAAAAATATTATAAACAGAAGTATTACACATTTTATTATATAAGTAAATAGTATAAATGTTTTTATCAATTTTATATAAATATGTATTTTACATATATTGTATATATATAAATTTATAAAAAACACATAATTTAAATATATAATACATATTTTAATTTTTTATAGGATAGATCTATTATCCCTTAAGACGATTTTTTTAAATTGTTCTTCTTGAATGATGATGTATCATCCTAATGGAATGATTTTTGCATCGTTTAATAAAAATGATAATATATCATCTTTTGGGACGATTTTATAAATCATTCTTATTAAACAATAGATCTATCATCTATTTAGAATAATTTTTTTAAATTATTTTTATTGAATAATGATATATTGTTCCTTTAAGAGTATTTTTCTTTTAATTGTTTAATAAGAATAATGATAAATAATCTTTTTAAGATGATTTTTTCTTTTAATCATTCAATAAGAATGATGATATATTGTCCTATTAGGACAATTTTTAATTGTTCTTATTGAATGATAGATCTATCATCCCAAAAGGATGATTTTTTTAAATTGTTCTTCTTGAACGATAATGTATCGTTCCAAAGAGATGATTTTTTGATTATTCAATAAGAATAATGATTTATTGATCCAAATAAACGATTTTAATTATTCTTATTGAACAATAGATCTATTGTTTCAAAGGGATGATTTTAAATCGTATCATCACAAAAGGATGACTTTTTGGTCGTTCAATAAGAACAATGATGTATCATCCTAAAGTGACAATTTTTTTAAATTATTCTTCCTGAATGATGATGTATCATTTCTTTAAGATAATATTTTAAATCATTCTTATTAAATGATAATACATTATTTTAAAAGGAATAATTATCTTTATCATTTCTTAGAAATGATTTGTATCTTTTCTTAAAAGCAATTTCTATCATTCCTTTGAAACAAAATTTTCAACCAGATGATTTTTGCATTATCTAATTAGATCAATCAGAATTGAAATTTTAGCTTAACTCTAATTGACCATAAATCAGACAGGTTGATTTAAGTTGATTTTTGGCTGGTTAATAATTATGTTTGATTAATAGATGATTGATAGATGATTTATCACATGTCTAATTTTTTTGATTTCAACCAGTGATTAATATTATTAACAACAAAAAATTTATTATTAGTTAATTAAAAAATATATAGATAATTTTATTCTCAAAATCAGATTCAAACCCATGACTGACAAAATGGTTTTATTCTATGACTAGAATATAGATCACAATTAACTTTTCTCACTAAAGTTGAATGTAATAAGCTGTATATACTAGTCAAAATAATTATCAAATATAAATTTAGAATAAATAAAAGTAGCATTTAGACATAATCTGACATATATTTACAAAGAGTTTTACAATGTTCAAATACAAGCAAAATATGATCATTTTATTAAATTAATCAACCAAAGTAATCTAACTGCTATCATATTTAGAATTTGTCTTAGACAGGTTCAATTTTAATACCATTTACATAATAATTCTCTAATTACATAGATCTTGTCAACTATCTCATTCAGAAAATCTAGTCTTTTAGAATCTTTGTTGACCAATTATAATATCTGAATATCAATTTTACATAACCAACAAATAATGATTTTCTCATTAAAGATGTAAAACCTTATTAATAAACATCATTTTAATCAATAACCAAGAACTTAAATCACTAATTTTATATTACATCATATATTTTAAAAAACTTATAGTAGGTAAAAGTCTTTATCTCATACCTTACAGTAATATTAAATATAAATCTTTGGATCTCTTTCAAAAGTCAGTAAAATTCCAAATTGTATCTTAGATTACAACATAAAGTTATTAAATATCCAGTTCATACAAATAGATTATTTTCACAATTCATATTAAATATATCACTTTTATCAGAATTTATTTATTTCACCTCAAATTAATATCAAAAAAGAACAAATTAGACTTCTATTTGGGATAACACTTATCAATAAATAATTATTAAACAATCAACAAAGATTTTTCTCAACTACATTTAGTATTATTTCATTATTTTTGTAGGAATAATCTGTTGCATGACTCTATTCTTTTTCAAAAAAAGCAATATACTTATATAGCATATCCTGACTGTCATCATAACTTAAATGAAAATAAATTAGATTTAAAAATTAACAAACATTATAGATCTTAAATGTGCATTCTATGTGAATAGTAATTTACTTAATATCGTTGATATCAATAATCTCATTAGAACTAATAATAATACCAGGTTATTGATCATATTTATTTAATTAAAAGTTCTTTATTTACACTTTCAGAATAATCCTTCTTTTTTTATAACAAGTTCTACAACATTAATCTTCTTCATACCAAACTATAGAATTTTCTAGAAAATATTTTCATAATACAAACTTATTTAAAAAACTAATTATTAATCCTTATATATATCAACAACTTTTAAAACTCCAGTAACGATTTACTTATCAGTAGTCAGACATGTCGTATGCAAATCAATTTTATAATTAAATTTGTTTATGTAATAGTAATTGAAAAATTTACCTCATAGTTAACTATTAAACTTTTTAAGAGGAGGATCAAAAATGATATCATTAAAATTTTAGAAATTTTAACATCCTGTCATCACATTTTAGAAAATATATTATTAATATATATATAATTTGTGAAATGTCATCATGAATTGAATCCCCTCCTTCTCTTTTAAAATGACATCATTTCTGGCCTTTCCCTAACATATACTGCTTATATAAATTAGGTAATTAATAGAATATCATAAGATCTATTCATTTATTTTAATAATTCATCCCTTTTAAAAATTTTTTTTTTATAATTACAAGAAGTTTCGTCCTAAAAAGCTACTTTTTTTAAGATATTCTTAAAAGTTAAAATAAATATAATTTTATATAAAGAAAAATAATTTTTTAGGTTGTAAAGGTAATTATTCAAATAGTTTTTGTATAAAATGCAAAAAATTGATTTTTTAATTTAAAAATGTTTATTGGATAACATTTAACTAATAATATATGTTATAATTTCGCAAAAAAAAAGTTTTATTAAAGTGAAAAAGGTAAATATTCAAGTAAATTTTAGGTTATTCCTGAATTATGTTAATTATGTTAAAATTTCTCTAATTTTAATATAAAGAATAATAAAATTTATATATTTATTGCAGGAAATAATTAAATAATATTTCTAATTTTATTTTTAAGTAGTTTTATAACTAATTAATTAGTTGAATAATTGCAAATTTATTTGTTTGTAATATTTTAAAAAATTTTATATTTGTACTTAAAGTGTGTTTTTATTCCAAAAATAATGTAATTTTTTGTTTAAAATTAAATAAAAATAGTTGAAAAGTATTAAATAGACATAAAAAAAGGAATTTTAAAAAGTTTCGATTATTCATATAATAAATATATCAAATAATAGATGATTTTTCCAACAAGATCTTCTTAAACTGGCTGAACCGTTCGCTTTTAAAAGTTTATAAAAATTTTCGCGAGAAGTCAACGAACATTTTGATGTAATAACTGTTCGATTTTGTTAGAAATGTAACACAATTTACATATCACGAAGTAAAAAAAAAGGAATAAAATCATTTAAAATTTTGTCGATCAAATGATCGACATCTATATCAATGTCATTTGCTATGATCGACATGCGACATGTTCGGTGACTGATTAGGTCAGTCAGAAATCGGTCATGGCCATAATCCCTAATATTAATTACAAAAATTAATAAAATTAATTACTATGAAATTCTTAAATTTTCTTACAAGAAATTATGATATACCTTGGCACATTCTTATTCTACAGACTAGGAAAAAAAAAAAAAAAATTTTGTTAGATGCGAAATAATTATTTTTTTACTTTTTATGTTAAATTACTGGTGGCAGAGATCATAGATTTATTTTTCTTTTGCTTTTTTATTAGTTCAAACTTATTATATGGTCATTTTATAGATAACATAACATTTGGTTTGTCATTTCATTTATTTCAGCCAAAATTTATGACATTTTCTGTTTTTTCTTGATAATTCCGCTATTATTTTTTCTCAATTCTAAAGAGCTCTACCTCACAAGTGGAAATCAACCACGTACATAAGTAACGCACTTATCGGTAGCAACAGCAGAAGCAATAACAACGATAATTATTATGAAAATGTAATTGTATTTCAATTTTTTTTAGTTACTTCTGTGCATAAAATTATATTTGAATAATTCTGTCTTGGTAGAATCAATTCCATTCCTTATTACTTAAAGGCTTAAAGGTCTAATATGTTTTTCGATAAAATTTCATAATAACGCCAAGACAAGAATGCTAATGTTTATTTGGAAAAGATTTCATAATAAAATTTAATCAATTTACAAATATTCCGAATAATACAGCAGATAAATTATTTCGCATTTCATTCCGATTTATTCTAGTATATAAAAAAAAAAAACTAACAAAAAAATTAAAATTCGTTATTCAGGTACCGTACCTACTGCAATTACTTCGCCATCCGCAGCATTAATATCAAATTTTACATTTATGTAGAACAAAATGCACGGTGTTGATCAGACCCTATTGAAATAAAACACGGCGCTTTAATCCCGTTATATTTTTACAGTATTTCATATCTCCATTCGTACAGTAATAGAGCTTTTGCATTATATAATCCTAGACCAACTTAATGAATTTAGACAACAAACAATTTACGCTGATGAATCTATCACAAATGAGAAAAAATCAGAGGTAATATGATTATTAATTGAAGCTTATGAATATAATAAAATTACTACAAAAAAAGGAATGAAAAGAGTTTGTGAAGAATGCAAAAATGAATATTTGTAACATCATATTGCAAGCATTGTATTCGAAATTATTTAAATACAAAATTTTCAGAATGGACATCCGAAAATAATAAAATAGATAATTTAATAAAGAAATGTCAAATGGAAGCAATTCAACCTTTTAAAATAACTGAATAGATACAATATAATGATTTTCAAAATATTGAGTACCTTACTAAAGGTGGATGCTCTGAAATTTATGCAGCAGTTTGGAATGATAGAGCTTACCGCAAATGGGATTCTATCAGAAAACGACTAACAAGATATGGAAGATATAAAGTAATACTTAAAAGCTTAGGAAATGTCGAAAGTACTAATAGAAGTTGATATGAAAAGGTATGTAATTTTAGTGTTTTAATAATCGACAACTTTTATAAAAAAAAAAGAAACTATTCTCATCTCATTATAGGCCGAATCTCAATTAATATTAAACAGTAAATATGGATATTGTGCTCTCAGTTATGGTCTTACTCAAGACTCACAAAATAAAGATTATTTTCTTGTAATGGTTTTATTCGATATAGATTTAAGAAAATATTTACAACAAAATCATAATCAATTTACCTGGAAACAAAGAATGAACATAATTGTTAGTATAAAAAATGCAATTTGATACATCCATCAGGAAAATTTTATTCATAGAGATTTACATCAGGAAATCTAAATATAATTATCGTTGGCATATTAGTGATTTTGGATTTTGTGACCCTGTTGATAAACCGTTAGAAAGTATATATGGAAATCTTCCTTATGTAACACCTGAAGTTATAGTTGGAAAAGGATATACTTTTGCACCAGATATTTATAGTTATGTGGATTGGAAAACTGCCTTTTGCTGATTTTGATCATGATTATGATTTTGCAATGAAATCTAGTAAATGAAATGAGACCATATATCGTACCAGGAATTCCAACAGAATATAAAAATTTAATGATACAATGTTGGGATGCTGTTCTTTTAAAAAGACCCGATATTTCTGCCCTTGATAATGAAATTTTCAAAACAAGAAAATCAAATTATCAACATGAAAATAAACACTAATTTTAATAATGCAAAATCAAATATAAATTCTAACTCTATTAGTTCACTAATAAAAAAAAGTTAGTAATATTTACGCAAATAAAGATTTGCCTGAACAAAAAGATGCCACTGAAGGTAAGCTATTAGATTTATTTATTATATTCAAAATTAAATCAAGATTAATTATATTAATTTTTAACATACCATACAGAAGAGCACGAAGGTTATTATTTGAATTTTTAAAATAATAAAGTAAAATTAATACTAATTTTATATTTTCATCAAAAAAAGTTTATTATAGTAAGCAATATAGTCTTAAACTTCCAGATCGTAAGTAATATTAGTTTATATGTAAATCATAAGAAATTTATTAATTAATTTAATATCTTAAATAAATTAAAGAAAATATCTAAAAATCATATAGATCAGAATATTTCTACAACTATTATTGGTAAGAATTGTTAGTTCCATTATTGAAATTCAGCTTATATTATTGACTTTATGCAATTAATATAAACAGATATAAATAATGTCTAAGAAGAATTCTTCTTATCATCATGATGGTAATGAACCATTCCGTTTTTAATGTGCTTTTTACTAATGACTAAACTTTTTTTTAGAAAATCAAGAAGATTTAAAAATTGGATCAAAAAAAATAAAACTTTTTAATGACAAAGGTAATTAATTTTTTGTTCACTTCTTAATGTCATCCATCTAAATATAAATTTTTATTTTAGGAATTAATTTTATCTTACAGTAAAAAAAACATCTCCATTAAAACCAATGGACTTTATTTACGAAGTATTAGTACCTGAAGCAGGGATTGGAATCGATTTAATCGAATCTCCAAATTTTTTTTCATGGACGTTCAACCTGGCTTCATACCAGTTTCTAATTTTAGCAAAATTATCAACACTTAGACAGTATTGAAAAATACTTTGGAGTTAGATCGATTATTATGTAAAAAATAAAAAAGATTCGATTCGATTCGATTCATTTTGCTATGTTGAATCGATTTTTGTAGAATCGATTCCAATCCCTAACCTGAAGCAGCATTACGTCTGATTCAAAGCGATTACAATGACAGTATAAATTTTACAAACGATGAAATTGGGACGCATTATAGGCAAAGAAGTTATTTAGCGAGCGATGGTAACAAATTGATAAATCTAATTACTTTATTACGAACTTATAATTTAGTTTTCTAATTTTATTAGGTGACGAAATATATAATAATTCGAATCTTCATTCAGAAGATCAAGATGATTTAGCAATTCCTGAAGGTAAACTAATATTTATAATTAGTTGTTACAGAGTTAATTAATTACAATGTTGAATTTATATTATTATTTTTCTCGAATTACTTTTGGACTAGAAGCTTTTAATCGGGAATAAAAAAAGTTTATTTAAAAATATGGTTATAGAGTAGCAGCAATTATAATTCTTGCAAGAAACTTTGATTTTAATAAATAAATTACGACGTTTTATCTTCCAGATTAAAATTAGGATAATATTTTAAGAATTCTTTCTCATCATGAAAAAGAATTATAGCAACTTAACGAATCAAAATCGAATTTTTTAGTTAATGCATACAAAGAAAAAAATGATATACATATAAGGTCAAGCAAAGCGGTGCAAGCTTTTCATTGATAATAAAGGAAAGAAATCCTAACGTGCTGCTAATTTACAATATTTGTAATTTTTAATAAATTTGCTTGCGATACTGAAAATAAAATATTGGATTGTGATCGACTAATATAATAATTTTCATTGCATTGAACCACATTCGTACAAATTGTCTAAGACTGGATAAATTTTCAAACCTTTACTCGCGCACAATTGCTTTGCTTTGCAGCCTTGAGAAAATGTGTATTGAAGAAAAGTTGCAATGTCTTTGTAGGATATAAATTATGTGTGATTTTTTTTATTTCATTCAAAATTAACATTGATGAATCATATGAATGAATCAAAAATCAAAATCTTTTATATTGTAACTTATATTGTAATTAGCTTTCCTTTGAAATTGAAATACATTGCAAGGTCTTTGTAAAACTTTCCGTTTAGGGAAGTACTGAAGAAAGCGGACAGAAGAAAAAAAGTTGAAGTTTATCATGACAACATTACGAATAGCTCTTCGAATACAAATTTCCGAGTTCTTCGAATTTCTAAAGTTATAAATATTACATAACAAGAACCTTCATCAAAGGTTTTCGATTTATTAAATAAACAAACATTTTAAAGTCTAATAACTGCCGATGTATGTACTCTAAAATACCAAATGTTTATTCATCTATATAATTCTAACTGCCAATTGAAACTGCGCTTCAAAATAAGCCAAAAATGAAATAAATTGTACAAATCGTATTTAAGTAATTTGCGTAATTTGAAACCGAGTCACTTGAATGAGTCGATACATGTAATCAAATGACGTATATAGTTAGTTATCCTTTCAAATTACAATAAATGTTTATTTCTCCTTTCTCACTAATCTAACAAATATAAATAAATTCTTATATTTATTTAGGACCCCGAAAAATACTAAAATAGGTAAGGTCCAGCCAAGAATAAAAATCTTAGCTGTTCGCATTTTTTTCAGGGCCGGAATTATGATAATTCCAGTCAGATACTATAATAGGTAATAAACGTCTGGCCGAAATATCAAAACTATCTAAAAAAGGAAAGATTTACATGATTATTTTGGCTGTTTCAGACGCATTCTCTCCTCTCAGGGTCCTATTTATTTAAGAGTTTTATTACATTTTTTTTATGATTGAAATACTTTCAGCGCGTTAATACAGGTCATACCGTACGGGTAGTTCGGAAACATGTATGGTATGGATTTTCATGTATAGAATGTATGGTTTTACAATTGATGCAAATTCATACCGGTATAAATTAGATCCATACTGAGAAATTATCCATACTTGGTTATTAAATATATTAAATAAAATTTATTTCATTATTGACATTATAGCACAGTATAATAATATGATTGATGATAAATACATATTAAGTAAAAAGATTTAGCGATATGAATACATATTAAGTAAAAAAAGATTTAGCGAATTAAAATAATGAATTTGTGATCAATAAATTTCTCAAAAAACTTTTGTTTACTAACTAAATTAATTATAGTAAATTTTGAAAAATGTCTGTAAAATGTTTGTAAATTAAATATAAAACTTATTAAATATATATTCGGCCTTGTATTTATATAAATTATATTTTTCGTCGTGAATATCAATTATTAAATTTATTTCCTTTTTGATTATAGAAATTTTCCTTGATTGGAATAAATATTAGGCTGATAAATCTCAGTTTTAGCAAAAATAATCACCACAAAAAAACAGATTAGTACGAAAAAAACAAATCAGTTTAACCTTATATTATATTTGTAATTTATATAGTTAAAGTATATTACATTAAAATCAGATTTGTTTTTATTTATTTTTGAAATTTTATGGATTGTAAATAATACGTAATATTTATCTAATAGATGATTAAAGTATATAAAGTGGAAGCCGCTTTTTTGAATGAATAAAATAAATATGTTAATATAAATTTTTTTCTAGGGGTATTGAATATCATTCTTAGGCTTTTTTTTTTATCATTTTTTTTTATTTTTTCTATTTTTATTTTATTTTTTATTTTATTTTTTATTGTTTATTTTTTACTTTTATTATTAATCTAAAAATTCATACTGGTATGGTTTTACATCAATTGTAAAACCATACATTCCATACATAAATATCCATACCATATATGATTACTATATACCCAAAATAACCATCACTCTCAATCCTTCTAATCCTCTCAATCTGAAATCAATATAACCCTCAATAATCTGTCTTTTCAACTATTGCCACTTCTTTTTCCAACTACCTTCATTCTTTTTTCATATTTCATAATTTTAACTAGTTTTTTTTCCTTTATCTTTTCTATTATCTTAGCTTATCCCTTTTCACTCAGTTTTTTTTATAAATTTTTTTCTGAATTCCATTTAAAAAAATCTAAACAAAGTTTGCCACTTCTACGTGATATTTAGAATCAACAGTTATAGGTTAATCTATATCTGGTTAAGAGCAAACATTCATTTGTAAATTTAATTCGTTAGTTTATATTTATTTATTTTACATTATTTCCTAAACTTATTATCATATACTGAATTTGGATATGATATTCAGTATACTATATAATGAATAAATTGTTAAAACATTACTGAATTTTCTCATTATAATGAATTGTGTAATTCAACTATAATTATTTTACTTCTTTATTATGATTAGCTAATCTAATAATCATATGAGAGGTAAGATATTTAAAAACCCTCCTTCTCTACATAATTATATCATATGTGTCACTTTCCTTAGTAAATAGTATTAATTTTTTAGCATAACCTATATTATATATATCTAAGATCTTATATTTTTATTATAAAATAATTTAAACTTAACTCAATTTTTATAAAATAATATTTAATAATTTAGATTGTAATTATTTTTATTATTTATCATTATTTAATAATACTTTTTTTTTAATATAATTAATTAAATTTTTATTTAAAAAAATATATTTGATTTTTAAAATTCTAGGGAGTAAGTTATTTTTATAGATTATCATATTTGTAATTAAATATTTTATTTAAAATAATTATTACTTATTAATATAATTTTTTTTATTAAATTTAGTAAGTATTAAAATTTTAAACTTTTATTTAAAAGTAATTTATAATAATATTTATTTATTATTTAAAAAAAAAAATATATTTAAATTATAATAATAAGAATACTAGATATAAATGATATAAAAATTATAATTCTAAATTACTTTAACAAAATTTTTCAAATTAGACAAATAAAAATAAATTTGTAGATAAATTTATTCAATAAATTCAATTAAATACTTAAAATAAAAAACAATTATTAGAATGGATTTCTTATATTAAATTTGTAAATATTGAGTATCTTGATAGAAATAATTTTAGTATTATATATAAAGCTAGTTGGTTAGATAAATTTATTTAATCATATTTATATAAGAATAATATTTGGATTAGAATTGATAAAATTAATGTAATTCTTAAAAATATTGATAAATCATCTAATTCAAATGAAGAATTTTTAAATGAGTTATATTTAATTTTTAAAATAATTTAATATATTTAGTGAAACTCATAAATGTTATAGCTAATTAAAATAAATATTTAAGTGAAAATCTTATTCAATTATGTGGATTTATTTAAAATCCTAATTCTCTAAATTATATAATATAATATAATATGCATAAAATAATAATTTAAGAAAAATTTATCAAATATTATTAATGAAAAATAAATTATTAAACTATTATAATTATATAATATTATTAATTGTCTTGAAAAAATATATCAAAAAAAACTTATACATTATGATTTTCATCATGTAATATTTTAAATATTAGCAAAATATTTTATTTATTAATGATATAGGATTATGCAATCCTGTAAAATATTTTTAAATATCTAAAAAAAATGGTATTTATAGGGTTTTACCATTTATAACATCTGAAATTTTAAGAAGTAATATATATAATTTTTCTATGATTATTTTTAAAATTATTTAAGATACTCTACAATGTTATATAAATTTAATGAAAAAATATTAGAATAATGATTCATTAAACAGACTAACCACATTACAAATTAAAAATATTATTTGAAGTTAGTATAATAATATTAAAATTATAGATTTTGATAAAGAACTTAAAAATGAAATTATTAATTTTTATAAAGCATATAAAGTATTAAAATATAATCAAAATAATAATATTTTTAATAATAAAGTTAATGTTAAAGTCAATTTACAAAAGTATCATATTAGTCAATTATTTATTTAAAATTAAATAATCATATAAATTAATATACATAATTATTTAATATATTATTTAAAATTAATATATAGAGTTATAAAATATATTAATGATTTAAATAATATAAAATATTAGAAATGTTATAGCTAATTTCTTAATTTGTGAATCACTAATAAATTGCAACTGAATGCAACTGAAAAATTATTAATGGTCTATGTATTATGAAATTAGCTGTAAATACTTCCAAATAATTGTAAACAAATATAAAAATTATAAGTTATAAAAAAGTTTAATTGTTTATTTATAATAAGTAACTTTTGATAGAAAATTGTAATAATAAATTTATGAAGAAATATAAACTTTGATATTGACTATTTTATAAGACCGCTAAAGTGAGACTTGATCTTTAAGACTAGATCCTAAGTTTTAAAAATTAAGATTCTGGATTCTTACATGAGTTTAATATTAATTTTTAATAAATATTCAATTAATAAATTATCATTAAAAATAAAATACCAATAAAATAAAAACTTCTCTAAAACTAGCAAATTTGTTGGAACTTTAAAACCATTTAGAATGGCTTAACATCTCTATAATATATTAAATAATAATAATAATATTATAAATTTATAATCTTCTTTATATTATAAAGATTAATTATAATAATATATTATTTATATTATAATCATATCATTTAGATTTGAAAATTTGTATGATTATAAAAAAAAATATTATAAAAGAAATTTTCTTAATAAATATATTTATAAGTAGTAAGTGATTATATAAAATGTGATAATATAAGGGTTAATTATATATATTTACATAAATTGATAACAAATTATAATGATTTTATTAAATTAATTAGTATTTTAATTAAAAAACAGTTTTTAAAAAATGTAATACTATCAGTACTTTAATTGATAAAATTTTATAAAAATAACTAATTTAAAAATAAAAAAGTAAATACAAAATAGTAAAGATTAATTCGTGATCCGCCAATAAACCATAAAAATTAATTAGACAAATTTGGTGAACTTTATGTTGATCATATAATAAAATGTTCTGAATGGCAAAAATGTATCATGTTACAAGTATAACTTTAATATGTAATTTAACGTGAATTTTTATTTTACAAACTTAATTGAAGCAATTTAAAAGAAAACTTTTAGCTTGGCTTGGCTTTGCTGGATTGTGAGATTCCAGGTATTTTATTAGTCATTGAGAATGACAAAAAATTGAAAATTTTTACTTTATGCTGCCTAAAAACTAGCTATAGCTTGTTCAGACAAGTTCTTTTTGGACTTTGCAGTGAATCTTGCTATCCAATTATTAATAGAAGACACTTCTGGAATTTCGATATCGTGTGCTAATTCACCACTTTCTTGCTTTTCAACTAGTTTATCTCGCATGTTATTCCATTCATTCTTCTGTTTTTGTGAACATTACCATCTAAGAAGAACCGTTCTAACAGAACTATAACTTGTGGAGTAATTCTTTTTTCTGAACCTTTTTTACAATATTTTTGATTAGGCTTTAGTGCCCAACCACATAGTAACGGAAATACCTTTATATTGCTATTGGATTTGTAAATATCAGATTTTTCATAATAAGCAATACTGAATCTTACAATTTTTTTACCTATTATATGACGTATTGGTTATATAACTCAAAATTTCCCTTTCGTTATCATCTATAATAGATTCTTATTATTTAGCATTTTTTCATAAATTGACTTTTTGAACTTACCAATTTTTTTGGTTTGCGTTTCCTTTACCATTTCATTTTCTAAAATTTCAATCATTCCTGCTCGATTTTCCTTTTCATTCATCATTATCCCTCAATTTTCCAATTCTTCTTGCAATTGTTTTACCTTTACCTGTTTTACACTAACGTCTGAAAAACAAATTTTTATTTATCAATTCTCTAATTCATTGGTATAATGTAATCATAATACTTACTTGAACTATGCGGTATTAGTATCTTCCAAGAAGATTTTGATGTTTTATGCAAAGAAATTTGAGGTTGTGGCATGTGGACTTCGTCTTTCATCCAATTAGATATTTGATTTGAAGTGAAGTTTTCCATTCACCAATGTGAGGTAAGACCCTTGCTTGTATATATCTATCTAATCCTTCTTCATCAAGTGACCTCCATTCAAAATAATTAGAAATTCTGGGAATTGTTTTTACTTTATTTCCTTTGTTTCTTTATTGTTTTCAAATAATGTGTTAAATCAATGTGTTTAATCATACATCAAGTCAATTTTCTAACAAAAAAATTATTTACCGTCATCTCTATCAGGTTCTAAATGTGCTACACAAATTCTAGCAATATCTTCAATTGCTTCTTGAATATTTTCACCATTCCTTATTTCAAATCCCAATTTAACACTCCTTTTAATCGATTGCGAAATCTATTTGATTCAACAATTAATATGATGATTCAAGTAAGAAAATTTTTGAAATTCAAATTTATATATACCTGTCCTGTGCATGATGTGAGTCAATAGAGATTTTTGCCTCTCCAGCTTCTAAAAATACCCATTTATTTACCTTTACATTGTACTATTATTTCCAATAACTCAATATTATTATCATCAACTCGGAATTATGGTAATGGGACCATTATCAGAAATGATGCTTATCCATTCAGGCTTCTTATCAAGAACTTCTATGACCCCATGTAAAGATGAAGCAGTAAATCAGGCATCTGCTTTGCATCACATGACCAGTGATTAAAAGCTTCAATACGGATTTGACTATTATTAGATTTGTATAAACTAGAACAGAATATAAAGACCACCCTTTTTACCATAAAAACTTGTTTGGTTTCTCTTGCAGTTTGTGGCTAAATTTTCATTTTATAATCCACTAAGAAAACTGCTCCTCCTTCGTCTAATTCCAATATTATTGCATTGAATTAAAAATTCAAGTAGACTTTTTTCATTTGATGGGATAGGTAATAAATTAGTTTTTCTTCGTAGATTTTCAAATCATTAAGAGAGCCCAAATCAACAATTTCCTTGAGATCATTTAAAAAGGTGAATAACTCTTGACATTCATTGCATATTTGAGTAATTAGTTGATCGCAAATTCCAAAAGCGTACATTAGGCAATGATTAATATAAGGATCACATTTTATTGTACCATTTTCTAATATTATGAATTTTTGTTCATATGATCTTTTAATGTAACGTTGTAAATTCTTGGCACGTTGAATAAAAATATTCTAAATCATTTAGATTTGCTATTAATAAGTTGTTTATTTTATATATCAATTATCAATCTAACTTTACCTGAATTTCTATTGAACTAATTTCTTTTTGAATTAGATTTTTCAAACATCTGAATACTTCGTATCCATAGGTATTACAAGTAGCACAAAGTCCTCCTATATCTTCTCTATACTGATAACGATTTCCTTCTAACTGACAATAATAAGTCGTTCTTTTTATACCATTTGGATATGTTTCCTGAAATTTTTTCCAAAGTGCTTTTTTTTGTGAATTTAAGATAAAGAACAGGTAATTGGGTTTTGACATCTGATTTTTAATATGACATAATAACGTTTGCTTTATCTTCAACAGAATTGCTAAATTGTTTTAGCTTTTCTTGTGATAATTTAGCTATTATTCTTATTGGTTTCGCAATTTGCTTAGCGCCTGGACTATTTAACCTAGCATATTTACGAGCATCAAAAATTGTATCAATAAAAAAAATATAAATTAATATAACTGACATACAAGTTTGACTAAATTTCTTCGTATGAAAAAATCATCTACAATTATTGATAAAATTCTCCTTTTTCCATCAGACCTTTTTTGTTACTTTTAAAGATTCGTTAAAAGCAAGACCAAAATTTATTTACGATAGGATTGGAATGGTCATCTGGGAGAGACATATTAAGAGACATATCAAGAAAATTATTTTCATATAAATAAAGAAGGACATGTTTATCGTCAGCTGGATTTTCAGTTTTGGTCCAAAATTCCTTCTAAAAAATATTATTTTATGATTAAAAATAAAATTTTTTTTTTCCCTATGTAACTTACCTCCGATTTGTCAAATGGCGTGATATTAGTACATCCAATACTACGTAATAGTGCTTTTCAAGCACGAAGTTCTCTTTCTTTAAATTGATGTTCTTCTGGATATATATTTTCAAGAGCGTTATAAAGTAGTTCTATTATGCTACATTTATGCTCTTTCCAATTAAGCAAAAATTCATACCAGGGTATTAGCAGGAGTAAACTTGTATAAATGATATTTATAATTGCGTCATCATAATTTCATTCATTAACTGTACAAGAGAGTATTCGAAGAATATTTACTAGATTTTTGGTTCTCTCATGATTAATACCAGATAAATTTCTTTCATCCCAATTTCGCAGTACTTCTATTTTTTTCCAAACTTCTTTCCAGACTTCATTTGGATTTTTTCCGCTAAATTTGAACTTTATTGCTCGTCTTGATATAAAGCTATTGAACAATGTCGCTGATGAATTTGTTGTACAAATAATGTTATTTTTTTCGCACTAATTCTATAAATGAAAGATGACAAATATCCTAGACCTGCATATCCAAACTCTCTTGATCTGAAACCGTGATCATTCCAATAAATATTTGCAAATTATCAACTTTTAATGTAAATGGTTGGAAAGGAACATCGTCTAAAATTTGTTTGTTAATTACTCATTATTAAAACCACATATTAACGGTTCGGAAAATCTTGTTTTTGAACTGAATAATAAGTTCATTGCGTCAGAAGAAGTATCATAAACAGAACTTATAATACCATTTGCTTCACAAATATAATCAGGTTGAAAGGCAGCAACGGAAGTTCCTTTAACTACGGTAATTAAAAAGTGAGTATTATTAAGTGTGACAAGAGTTTTCATTTTTAAACGTATAGATATAATACGTTGTCACGTGACTGCCACCAGTAATGTCCAAATATTCCAAAATGTGATACTTTATCCTGTTTTCCTACTTTTAATAATGAAACATCATATTGTTTACACTTACTCATTATTATAAACACTGTTTTAAAGGACAATACTTTTAAGAAACGAGAGATTCAGACGCGAAGTATATTTTCATATTACAATTATCACCGCTGATCATTAGTAAATTTATCAAATTTTTTATGTTTCACTGGCGGATTAACTTTTATGAACTTTTTTTTGAATTTCTTTGTTTGAGTTCCATAATAAATATTAATCACCGTATATCAAATAACAAACTTAGATTTAGTAAGTTAAATTTTAAATATATAATATTATTAAAGATGTCACTGCAACTAGACCTTACTAACCTGCAACCTGCAATACTATATTTTTATATAGGCCTCAACCGTAACTATTTTGAAAATAGGTTGAGAAGCCATCTTTAAATATCACAAAATCATGTGAGTTATGATAATAGTAATTATATCAATTACAATAATATATAGATATATCTATTATAATAATTAGTTAATTCAGATATAACACTGTTACAGCATGATGAACGTCACTCTAGTATAGGCTAAATTATAAAAATAACTTGACAATGCTATACGTAAATTGCATTCTTTGTGTATCTTAGAGAAATTCATCTTTGTGAAAAAGATAACATAAATATGTTGTAAAATTTATTCTAAATACCACGTGAATGAATCGTGTAAATCAGTGGCGTTGTTAATTTACTTTATGAAAAATTATAATTTAAATCGATCGTTAGGAATTTTTTTTCAACTTTTTTAGAAGGCTATTAACAATAGAGAGACTCGAGTCATAATTCAATCCACTACTGAAAGGAAACCTAAATTGCTCGCAATATTCAAAAAAAAAAATAAAAAAAAATAATGCATTCGAGGCGATTCAACCTTCCCAAAAAAATATTATAATTTTATTAAAAAAAACTTTACCAATAGAACAAGCCTGAAAGAAATTACTTAAAAAAAATTATAATTTATAATTTAATGAAAAACATAATATAAATCAAAAAAAACTTATCCATGCAGCAACAAAACGTCTAAAAAAAACTACAGCCACTCTTTCTATAACGAATTGTTTGTTCTAGGAAAAAGAAGTTTGCTATGAAAATTTACTATGTTATCTATAAGAACCATTCAACGAATTAATATAAATTTGAAAATTACAGAGAATAAAGAGAAATGACTAATTGAAAACAAATAATTATGATCTATATAAAAGGTATCGATTAATAAAAATAAATCATAATATAATAAATTATAATAAAAAAAAACAGTTAATAAAAAAGCATTATCACTGCGACCCTCCGTCAGAACCCGAAAAGAATTGGGATGTTTGCTATTACAATCTAATTACGATACATGGTTTCTAAAATTTAATTTAATTTAATAGCAAACAGATTATTCACAAATAAATTAATATCTCATGTGGATATATGACGGTTAGTTATTATTTTAAAGTGTTATCGTCTTTATACGTATTATTAACTAGCTACTTTGTGAGTATTTTTTCTCAATTATTTGGTTCCATTGAAAATTAGTAATAATATTATTCGCAACTCTCGAGCATACGTGCTTATTTCCTTAATGATCGTTATTTATTATCAGAAAGTATTATGTAACTACCAAATTTGAAAAAGGCAGAGTGCATTTAACAGTTCTATTCAAAAATAAGCCTTGAAATTATTTTTTTTTATAAATATAGTTTTGATCACTTCAATACGCACTATTTAAACTAATTCATTCCTTTTGAATCCGCTTTAGAATGAATTGATTACATCACCAGAAAAGTTAGTCGCGAAATTAAACTCTATTGTACTCGGAGACATTTCACAGAGATAATATTAGAATAATATAATTCAAAGAAATAAAAAAAAAAATTTTGATTTTATAATTTTATTAAAAAAAAATTTTGAAGACTTATTTAAAATAAAATATAAAAAATCTCGCAAATAAATAAGTCTGTAAATTCACGATTTCTTCATCTTCTTCCTCTTCCTCTTCCTCTGCTTCTTAACAATTCTTCTCTTGTTGGAATCTTTGGATATAAAAATAATGGGATCAAAAATAACAATTAATTTTTTTTTAAAAAATTAAAATGTAAATTAAAAGAATATTACTTCTAAAAATGTATCCTCTCCGATGATTTCCCATAAAGCTCTCCTATCTCTTTCTGGAGATAAATTATCGTTACTAGGAAGAGCTGATTCTTCTATTCTTGCAGGAGATGCACTTTCTTCTGCTTGACAACCAACTTCATTTGTAGGCATTTCTTCTGTCTGACAAGCAACTTCCATATCTATTTCCATAAAATTAGTTAGTATATTATAATACAAGTAGGAGAAAAATTAAGACATGGTTTCTAATCGCCATATATAAACCTCACAAAGATTTTAAGCACAAAAATACTATAGGGTTTTTAACCAAAACGAATGAAACGCACAATCAAAGATCTTCATAGGTTTCTGGTCGTCCTGTATAAACCACATAAGAAAATTAAAATCCATAGGGTTTTTAACCAAAATGAATGAAACGCACAATCAGACATCGTCATAGGTTTCTGGTCATCCTGTATAAACCACACAAGAAAATTAAAATCAATAGGGTTTTAAACCAGAACGAATGAAACACATAATCAGACATCGTCATAGGTTTCTGATTGTCCTGTATAAACCACACAAAAAAATTAAAATCCATAGGGTTTTTAACCAAAATGAATGAAACACATAATCAGACATTTTCATAGGTTTCTAGTCGTCTTGTATAAACCACACAAGAAAATTAAAATCTATAGGGTTTTTAACCAAAACGAATAAAACACACAATCAGACATCGTCATAGGTTTCTGGTCATCCCGTATAAACCACACAAAGTTTTTTAACGCTTTAGAACGGCGTGTGCCAGTTGTTGTGCTTCCAAAAATATATAGGGTTTTAAACTATAACGAATGAAATACAATTAGAAATACAAAATTTGACCTACTGTTTTGACGTAATATTTTTTTTTTGTAATCGTGCTTCCTTTCTTTTTCTTGCAGCTTTGAGTTTTAATCCCTTACTAGAATGTTTATGTTTTCCCATTTTTATTTAGTATCATAATAAAAATCGACGAAGGGGAGTATGAAGTAAAAGATGAAAATAAAGGAAAGGAGAATGGAAAGATAAAAATAACATTCCAATTATATTTATATCTTTAATTGATTTCTAAATTTGGAAAGGTTAAACATGGTAAATTAAACTCGAGCATGTGATATAATATTAAAATTAAAATTAATTTTTGTTTAAACACGCAATAATATAATATTCATTAAAAGAAAGTTAAAAGATATGAAAGTTTGTTTGATGAATCTCAAAGATTTGAATTTGAAAACATGGAATAGATTCAAACTTTAGGATAATCTTCAAATATATAAAAAGGGTAAAATTTCATTGATGTTATTTTTTTTTTTATTCATTTAATTAGTTTAATAAATCAAAATTCGAAAACGAATCATTTAGAATCAAAATCAAATATTCGAATCTAACTTACTACGACATGACGATAGAACTTTGGAAGGAAAGGATTTATTACATTGTGTATTTCGATAAAAAAGTATTAGCTAGTAACATCATAGGCTTATTGCAAAGCGCCGGCAGTTGGAATTCTTGTATTTTTATTGAATAAAAATAAAACCCTTGAATTAATTTTTTTTTTTTTTAAAAAATTTCCAAGTGAATCTACTTTCGCCATGCTCAAAAAATCATTGCTATCCCCTTAAAAATAAACATTCGATATACAGTAAATTACCTCATACGAAATAAAAGATATTAATACTGAAAAAAAGATAAGATTTCAAATTTCAATATCGAAAAATAACCCATCTTCTGAAAGAATCATCTGCAACAATAAAGATCTATACAAATCAAATAATTAAACTTAAAAAAAAGAAAAGTATTTGCTAAACTTACTCAAGGACTTAACTTTAAAGCGAGATAACGATTCATTTGCTGATTCCCAAATCAATTATATATATAATAAATTTTCATTATATTGTATGGAAATTTTCATTCCTAATAATCCAATAATAATCATCGCAGAAGTAAGAATTAAACTTGAATTTCAAATGAAATCTCATTTTGCTAAACTTCAAATAAACGATTTTAATTATTACCATTCATACAATATATATTTTTCTTAAATAGATTTCTTTCTCGTTATTTTATCTTGGCAAATCATAATTTTTATATAACTATTAGAAACTTAACTAGGATGATATTACATGTAATGGTTAGCGAACACTAATTTTTTTTTGGTTTTGCATGGATCAAAAACTAATTAAATAAAAAAAATTGTTTCATCAAATTATTCATTAGCAGAGGATAAATTCTTTTTCTTTTAAAAATAAAAAATAAGAATTAAAAAAAAGAAAAATACAACATCCATCATAAAAAAAATGATCCAAAATTTCAAAGTGCATTTCATTTTAAAATGATCTATTAATTTTATCATAATAGCGAATTATTTGCGTTAAAAAGAGATATTGATGAGAATTAATCTAAAGATTTAGTTATTAGGCATTCTTATTAGCTTTATTAATAAATAAAACAATTTCAAAGAACAAAAAACGTACAATGTTTTGAACTCCTTTTCTTCTATGTCAATGATTCATTACGTTGTCGTAAGTTTGTCTAACTTTTCGAATGATTGCTGTATTATATAATAAATTTGATTATTTCCTTCGCTCATATTATCATGGTTCCATCATAAAAAAATGTAGACACATTGTAAGACTAGTGGGATTGGAAGAAATTGGAATTTGAATAAACTAAATCGATTTTAATCGGTTGCTGTGCTGTAAACGATTTCAATTCTATTCAAGCATTATGACCACCTTATATGCATGATAATAGCTCACTGCAACAAATTATAAAGCATCAAAGCATTACAAGGGCTAGTTGCATATTTTTCATAGTAATAAAAAAACAACCATGAAATTTCAGTCCATTTGCCTTTAACGAGTTTATTTCCCTTTGGTTTGCAAAAAAGAGAAAGAAATTAATATTCATGATATTGTAAAGGTCAAATCAAAATAGGATTTTGGTTAAATAATTTTTGTTCTTATCTTTATTCGAAAAAATTTCACTCTCAATAAAGATCTTTTTTTTTGAAATAAATCGTTTCTAAAGTAGATTTTGACGATTTTCTGCGAGAATGAATCCTACATCATTGATGACTTTAAACTATATACTGATTCTTTAGAGTTATAATAAACTTTAAAGTAAAACCAATAACTTCAGTATCTTTTAACCATATAACAATTTTTATTGATTCGCTTAATAGTTTTAATCAAAGAAATAATACATTGAATATATATGTAGTAGTTCAGTTACTTAGTATACGAAGAACTTGTATCTTTTTATTAGTAATGTTTTTGTTTCTTTTTGGTGATGTTAAAGACTGGGGAAATAAAGGTGTAATATTATGGAGTTTATTTAAAGTATATTGAATATTAGACTTCATACTTTGTTGCACATTTTTGATTTAACTCCCAAATTTACCCAAAAATAGATTAGCTGACGATTAACATTTTCTATTTTTGGCAATACAAACAATGTGATTGGCAAATGGATTATGTATAACAACTTCTTCTTTTATTAATGAATAGAATAGTGCGAAAAAATAAAATTAAAAAGGTAAATTAAAAATAAAAATAAAACTAAATACATCAACTTGAATTTTTTTTTAATTTTTTTAATATTAAATATAATATGATACATAACACATGCAGATATAAACAAACTTTATTAAATATATATGTGTGCTAAAAATGCTAAAATAAATATAATATAATATAACGAAAGAATTTTTTATAATCTCCAAAAATAAATAAAAATTACGATTGTATTTTTATTTCTATCTCCATTCCACTTTCCTTTTCACATTCCTCATTTTTTTTTTCTTTCCTAAGCCGTGTAAAATAAGTTCTACATATTTCTTTCACATTATCCATATGATGGCATTTTTTATTTCTGTTTAAAAGTAACACGGGAAATGACAAAATTTTCGTATCTATTTATATCCTCCAACAAATCTTGTAATGTTTCTATTTCCTGTGATGCTTCTGTGATGATTCTTGTAATGTACTCGGTGATGTTGCTTGTGATGAAGTTTCCTGTGATGCTTCCCGTGATGTTTCCTGTGATGTTTCCTGTGATGTGATAATTTTTTCTTCCATGAAACTAAACCCGACATAGCCAGACTAACGAAGAGAATAGAATCTAGAATAATGTAACGCGTTCTTTTTAACCAAGTGAGGTTATTATATTCATTCGATTTCGGGTTTTTAATCCTAAATTCCTGATATTATAGAAAATCATCTAACAACCAACAATATAACACACCAAAAAATCCAACAAAACAGAGAAACAATCGATGTAGCAAAACTACCGAAATTAAAGTCAAGAATAATAACAATAATGAAAATAATTGAACACATAAAAGCCCACAAAGAACGATGAAACTTCAATTTTTGTAATTTTTTATTCCGAGACTTAATTTTTGTTAAACCATCGTCATGAAGACCATTATATAAAGCAAGTTCAACTATATTTCCATCAATGTTAGGAATTCGAATTTCTTTGGACGAGTTGAACTAAGAGTTTCAGAAATATTTTTCATACTTGCAAAAAGAACTAGTAAAAGTACCAACTCCAGCTATGGAATTCTGAACAATCCTTACAATTTCTAAACATTTTGATAAGGAAAGCGTATATTTATAAAAATAAAAACTACTCCTAATATAAATGTAAAGGCATAAAAAACAGAGTATAAAGCCATATTTCGTTCCACGTTGTCCGTAAAATTATAATTATTCTCCACAGCTCTCTTTAATCTTTCCAAATTTAATTTCCTATCCATACTTTGTTTCGTCCATTTGATTCCATCAGGTGTGACTTGATTCTCCATTTTCTGAGGTTAATTAATTAAGACCTGATTCGGAGCTCAAGAAAAAATGAATATATATATATTTTTTTGTTATTATTGATTATGAAATTTAAAATGTTATGATAATTAAATTGATATTATTTTTTTCATTTATCGTTGAATAAAAATTTAATTTTTCCTTCCATTTCGACAAACCTCTTTAAATAAAAATGAGTTATGCTTCAACAGGTTCGACTACATTGCCAATTTCATGCATCACAATAGAAATATATGCAAAAACTATTTTTGTGAAAAAAAAAAGAATATTCTTTCCAATTAGTAACCTTTGAAAGGGCATTTGAACCCCCATTTCGACCAAGGATTTTTTAAATGAACTTACCGATTCTAGTTTCACCGCAAAAAAAAAATGTATTTTTTGAGTCACCATTCATCATAATACTGTATAAAATAATGATAAAACCGAAAATATTGTCTTGTTATAGATTTTCAAAAATATATGCATTTGACTATTCAATGGAAAAAAACGTGTAACTTTTGTATTCTATTTAATAATAAAGTTCATCGGGTGACTTTGCGAACTAAAATCGGAAAAGAAAACGGTAAAATTAAACCAATATAATATTGAAGAATTAGCAAAGGTTATAATTAAACATTTTACGCATAATATGTAAATTATAAAGAATTTATTCAAATATTTAACCTGGATTAAAAAATTTTTTTTAATAAAATGGAATTATCATTTATAGACATTATCATCATGTGACATATTCAGGGAGGTTCACAATCCAAATTTAATTTCTAATATTATTTAGTACCGGCATCATTCGAAATGCCGAATAGGATTGATCTGCTACGCATAAATATTATTTTTTTTCCTTCCTTCGAAATATATACTTAAATCATTTTCTCAATAGATATTTAATATCTTTATCAAATTCTAATGAAAACAATGAAAATGCAAGTTTAATTACATTAAATAACCGTAACTAAAAATATATTTAGTTTTTTTCATACAATTTTCATCGAGAAAACCTATTATTTCTGTCGAAATGCAAAATCAATTCCGATTAAATGATTATTTATTAATTTATATTATATAGTTATTGGGCAGGGGCGGTCGATAGGCTGATATAGCCCCTGATCAATAACTCTTATATTTAGTGGTCTATTAGATGCACAATAAATATATATAAAATTTTAAACATTTTTTAAAATATTTGTAAAATATTAGTAAATAATGGCACGACTAATTCGACGGCTGAATCGACCGAAAAAGTTCTAATGTTTGCAACTATTAGTTGAAATAACTAATTATGCTACTTATAATTAATTTACAAAGAGTAATTAATAAAATTAATAAACATTTATCTTTTAGCACAAACCAATTATTTATATGAGATTACTACTTCATGCTTTCACACAATTTCCAAAAATACTCATCACTCGAACTGTTCATTTTCATTATGAAATACTAGTAGGTCTAGGAATGATGAATAAAACGTTTAAAGTATCCATTTTGAAGCTGTATAATTCCTGTACTTTTTCAAATTTACTGAATCTAACAATTCTTCAATATTTCGTTACTTGCACTCAATAGAATCTTATATATAGTTCAAAATATCATAAATTAGCATTCCTTGATATTATATAATCCTGTATATAATTTTTTAATATATACCAATTTTTTATATCACATTTAATACATAAATAATAAACAAAGTAAACAAAGTTTATTAAAGGATTAAAATGAAATTGTTGCAACATGTGAATTGAGTTGAGAATAATTCATGGTGCTTGTTACCAAAAGGAATTTTCGTTGCATTGAGTTGACTAAAATAAGAAGATATTATTTGCATCATCATTATTATTTATTAAAAAACAATTTCTAATTAGATTTGTTGACTGTTGATCAGAAAAGCTTAATTTGAAGGCAATGAAAAGTGCATATGTTATCAGTAAATCAATGCTAAAGTGGAAGATCGGCATCTTAAAAAGTAAATTAGCCGAAATCTTAATTTTTGATATCATGGTGATTGATTATTATGGGAAAAATTATAATTGTCATTGTTGTATCCTAATATTGTATGCCCTGTAAAATAAATCCGGCTATCAATTTTTCAGGGACGCTAGGGTCATTTTTAACTTGTTTAAAATACACTTTAAAGTTTCAAATTAAAGAAATTTCGATTTTTCATGAATAGACTGGACTGGCTCGAAACAAATTATTTCGCAGGCCGAACGAGAGCTTTTAAGTTGGCTCACGAGTTGTTCAAGGAATTTTGCTCGAATTTGGCTTAGAAAAATAAAAGCGTTTAGTTTGAATCTTAACAAAGATCGTTAAAAAGTTTATATTATGAATGAGAAGATCATATTAGATTTAATGAAGTATTTTACCATTCTTTTACTGATGCGTTCAATAATCAAACTTCTTTTATCGAGAATTATTTAAAATTTTTATAATACAGATAGTGGGGTGGGTGACAAAGTCACCCGTAAACTTTTTGCAAATAATATTAATTTTGATTATCAATCATAGCAAATAGCTGTCGATCCTATGATTTTTCGGAGTATAGGGAAAACCGGTACGGTACGGTTCGGCTGATCAGTACTGATCGGTACGATCTTCCAAAATTATGATCTTATCGTACCGTACCGGTTCTATAATATTTATTATAATACCAGTACGGTACGATTTTGCAGATCAGAACGATGATCGTCAAAGTGGAATCCTACTATAAAAAATAACTTTCTTTAATAATAAAAAATAAAATTGGAAATCTAATCAAGTGATCGACAACCAATCGATAAATTCTAAAAAAAAAAAAAAAAAAATCTTTTAAATTTTAATCATATCGCAAATAAAACTTTTTACTAATATCGCAAATGTCTGAATATACGTCTAATTCTAATTCTGATTTTGAAGAATTTTTTGATTCGACAGTATGTATATATCAATTTTGTCAATTAAAATAAAAATAAAATATTAAAATAAAAAAAATTTTTTTTTAAATAAAACGCGAATCGCGTTATGTATATATTATATAATATAAATAATAATTTATAAATTTAATTTATCATTTTTTTAATAAATAAATATTTATAGGAGGGTTTTAGTAATAATCTAAATTTAGAAGATGAAAATTTAAGTGAAGATGAAGATAAAACATTGTCAGATATAAAAATTGAGGTGATTTGTTTTATATTTTTTAAACTTATTTAATTTCATTTTTTATACATATTGAAATATTTATAAATATTTTAGAATAACATTTTTGCTGTATTTGGAAAGAATCTTGAAGTTTGGGATATTGAGTATTGTTTTGAATTTAAAGAATATCCTAAAACCTCAGAGATAGGTGTAACAACTGTTTATAATATTGATGGTTGAGATATTAGTAAAATAAAGAATATTTTCAAATTAAGAAATGTGCAATATTCATTGGGAGATCCTGGAAAAATGTCAAATATAAAAAATCAACCTTTTTTAGGTGTTTCTTGTAAAAGAGAATTTAGAACTTGCCAAGGTATAAAAATGTGTAAATTTGCTTCAAATCAAATAATTGAGGGTATTCATACTGAAGTTGATTTTGATAATAAATATTATAAAGAATTATTTAATCAAGAAGATTATAATTCTCATGAATTTGCTTTATGGTAAATAATTTACATATGATAAAAAATGTATTATTTTAATATTTTTATAATTCTTTAAATTTATAATTTTAATAAATAAATTTTTTTTTAGTCAATTTGTTACTGCATATAAATCTCCTTGTATTTCTATTAATTCTATACAAATACTTATTGTAATGGAAATCCAATTTTAAGAAAGGATAAGTGGAATACCACCATATGATATAATTATATCATATGGTGGTATTCCACTTGCCCTAGATTATAGTTCCACCATATAATCTGAATACCACTATATA
>CAMKVN010000358.1:0-31089 GCA_946474995.1 Funneliformis geosporum | reverse complement strand
GCAGTCTACTCGGATATTGACACTCATTCACCTAGGTTTAACGCCAACCCACACTGGTTTGAAAAATAGCAAAGGGGGGTTAATAGTAGCATTTGACGTGTTGTAAGACGTATCTATTTCTGTTGAAGGGTATGCATTCAAATATAATACCACTTGTGCATGCCTAGTAAAAGTATCAAAAAAAAAAAAAAAAATGATTTCGACCATTTCGACCATTTCAGATATCCGAAATGATCCATTTCGACTTCATGTATAGTCATGAGTCCATCATATATTGGGTTGTTAATATTATCTAGTGGTTTATAAAATGAAATTCAATCATCAGGGATATTCATGTTTTCATGAGAAGTGCCAGCAGCTAATTGAAAATGTTGGTTAACTCTGTTTTTGACAAGCATTTCGTCTGTTAGAAGATCACGTGATCCAGATGTATTGTCAAGACATCTATCTAGAACAATTGTCTTTCGTGACTGATTAAGTACTGAATCAATCATTCTAGAAGGAGCGGCTGCATAATTGTCCAACCTGCTTTCTATTGCTTGTTATATTGATGCCAATTTGAATTCTTGCTCATGTAATTTGGTCTTAATTAGCAGGCAATTGAGTAAAATTTTAACACAAGGGAACAATGAGGTCAGAAAACAAATGCTCAGTGTTGGAGATAACGCTATTAGATGATATCCGAAAATATTAGAGATCTCAAGGAATATGTTGTAGATTGTGAACCAATCCTCAGGTAACTTATCAGACTTGCAAGCCGTCTTGATTTTCTTATTAAACTTATATAAGAATCTAAGATTTTTATAAGGTTTAGTTAACAGAGGAGGTTTCTTTAATTTGTGTTGTCCAGATAATTTATGAGACGGAATAACGTTATCAGCAGCTTTGATTATACAAGCTTGCAACAAGTCCCAGTAAAAATTAAGTTTGGTCTGGTTAAGATTTGAATTGAATTTTAATAGATGCAATTCACAACTGTTGGTAAGGGCATCCATTTTATCTTTGTATTCCTTCTAGAGTTCATCAGTCATCTTATCATAATCGTATATCATCTTTTCAGAATATTTCGTTTGTTGTTCTTGAATTTGAGGTAATTGTCAATAGCATAAGTCACGATTGAATGATCAGAAATTTGCGGTAACACCAATATGGTATTACAAGTATTAAAGTTAAAGGCACATTCCGCAGAAATCCAAACAAAGTCAATGTGAGAAGTTGAAATCGTTGATTTAAAAGTTGGATACTTGACCTTATCATTACTGTATTTCAATATACATGCGTCGAACAAATGCAAATTTTGAAGCAATGAGAAAAATTCTTTTGCATCCTTTGGATTCTTGTCTCAGTCCATATTGGCGTTGAAATCCCCAGTTAATATAATGTGGAAATCCTTAGAAATAGCGTTATTGATCAATTTTACTAATTCTTTTTGAACCAACATTCTAATTGCGATGTCGGATGGAGGCAGGTAGCAATTGATGAATCGTAATTTTTGTCTGTTTGTAAACTGAAGGTCAACATAAATAATTCGATTTAAGAAATGTTTGTGAGAGAAAACATGATTGGCCAGTGATGGTCGTAATAAGATGCCTATGCCAAAACCAGTTCTGTTAGAGGATGATTTTGAATTGAAAAAACCTACGAAGTTAGATGAGTGTTCTATATTAAATAGTCGAATATGTGGTTGGAGGAAATTAGTTTCTTATAGACCAATGGCATCTACATTTAATGAAAGATATTGTTCAATAAGGGAGTATTATTTAGCGGTATTGTTGAAGCTGCGAATATTATGGGATACGAAAGATAAAAAAGGAGAAGGAGATTGAATTAAAGGAGTTGTATTAGGAATTGATGCATCTTGTGCATTATTATCAGTAGGGACAGTGTTCATTAAAAATTTAATACTAAGGGAGGTCTTTGATATAACGTTCAATATCAGTATCGAATGTTATACCAAGTGGGAAGATATTATTGGCCTATTCTTGGGGGAGCAAATTATTTTTCAAAAGTATGTTTTGAAAAGCAGCGTATGATTGGACTAGAGCAGTGATGTGCACTTGGAAGATTGGAAGCACTATTGGAAGCACCTTTGGAAGGTTTGGAAGCACAATTTATTAATAAAATTATTTGGATTGGAAGCTTCCAATCAAATTTTTTACCATTGGAAGCATAAAATGCACATCACTGGACTAGAGTATTAACCGTCATGGTGAAGGACTTGAGGCGGTTTTGGTGTATCGCATTAATATTTCTAAGACCTTTAATGGTCTTTTATTGTTTAAGAATGGTAGATGCTGATGAATCGATAGAAGATTCCACCTCCTCTTCCATATCACCGGCATTAAGATTTTGTACATCAGCTTCTACTGGAGTGATGACCTTGATATTGAGCGATTGTTCAACAGATTCAACTCTTTTAATTGTAAACGCTAAAGTGCTCATAAGGATGCTCAAATTTTTATTAAGATTATTAAATTGGGATTTGACGTATTCTTTGAAATCGTCATCATTGTTAGCATGCATTGATCCACCTGCTTTGGTACCTTTATAAACTGTGCCATTAGACGTAAGGCAGATAGTGTTATCAAAAAGGATTTTTTCGTTCATATTCGGTGGAACGTCATCAGACTATGAACTAGATTGTGGATCGCATTTGTTTTCAGAATGTGAAGGTGGTTTGTTTTGGTTATTATTGTTGATATTAGGATTGTTGTTATTATTATTATTTCTCAGTAGGCGGGTTGTTGATTGTTGTTCGTGGTTGATGGTAGTTTAGTGACATGTGCAAATGTAATGTCCGAATTAACTGCGCCTCTCATTTTTTTAGGTGGAGCCTTATAGTTAGAGTACTGTGTCGGTTGGAATTTCTGATAAAGATTTTGCATGTTCTGATTGGATGGGTATTGCAATTATCATTTGATAAAAATTAAATGAAGAATATGATTGGTCAAAGGGAATTAGGTGAAGAGCCTGTAAATTAAGTGCATTCTTTGCTAATGCATTCACTTTCTCATTGAATATGTCGCCAGAGTGAGCTTTGATTTTGTGCATGGTAATTGATAATGAGAATGCGTCAATAATTTTAAAGAAGCAATGCCAAATATGCACATTACTAATTTTGAGAAAAGGTCTTCATGATTGTGAAATAGCTAAAAGCATTTTGTATTTATTGCATTGTGGGATCACCACCAGAGAATCTGTAAAATTTTAATTTGGCAGTTATGAGGAGTACTAAAATTGTGATAAAGATAGCAGTGAGTTCAGCGACAGATGAGAATGGGATGATGTCATAAGTGCTGACGCAAAGAAAGCAAAGGAGAAACTGGTGCAGTTTGGATTCAAGTCAAACCCATTCGTAAGGAAGGTGTACCTAAATTGACAAGAGAACCATCAATGTAAAATTCTAAATAATTGGATGAAATAAATTGATCACGAAGTGATAATAATTGTTGTGTATGATGATGTGGTATGAACGATTCTATGAATGAAGGAGATAAAAGAGAGATGTAAGAATGATTAACGATTGTAGTATTAGGTCTATTAAACTTTACAAATTTAGCAAATGCAAGATCATTAATCAGAATAAGAGACCACAGACAGTATGGAACAAGTTCTAATTTGTTTTGATATACTAGAATCTGAAAATACAAATCTGAAGGAATAGAGAAGAAACAGCAAGTCTTTTTTCTTTTCACACTAAAACATTTGGAAAAATAGGCTAATGAATCATAATATAAGCATCTAGAGCATTCATCAAACAAAGTTTTTTGATTGAGTCCAATCATAGGAATGAAATGCATCACATGCACTTGATCTAGATTGACTTTTAACAGTTATCCTACAAATGGTTTATTGTCACCCATATGCCAACTCAAGACGAATACATTTTTGTTTTTATTTTTGACAGGTGGTAGGAAATTGTAACTCAAGGAAATGATATGAGGAAGGATGAGACAGTCTCTCTAGAAAAACTGTTTGAAAGAAGTGCTATTTGTAAGGTATTAAACCATTTAGAATGTTTTGTCGAATGTATAACGTCCAGCCATACACAATAGTCATGAAATGTTAACATCTGATTACCGTTTGAGTTAACTAGTTGCTTCATGAAGAGTAATGAATAACATCATAAATCCTTCACAATTCCTCTATATTTGTGTGGTATAAATGACGAGATGGGAGTTATCCATCTGAGTATGAGATTAGGATAAAAATCATTCAGACTGAACGAAAGGTCCAAATGTTTCCAATCGCAAAGAAGACACGAAAGCCAGTTTTTGAAATTGGTAGCATTATTATACAGCCAAAAGACGAGAGGAGATTGGTGTAACCACTCCTTTTTTTGCAACTGTTGAATACGAAATTTGATAGTGGTGCCCATTATTTCAGAATCATTCAAGATATTTATATAAAATATATCAATATGAAATAAATATTTAAGATAGTAAAGAAATATAAGAAATATAAGAAAATAAAGAAATTAAATATATTAAAGAAATATGTGAAATTAGAGATCGCTAAAAAATTAGTGAATTTAGAGAAATCAGAGAAACGGTAGAAAGTTGAGAATCGTGATCGTCAAGATTACCATTCGTCAATTATGTTAGGCGCAGTATCGTGCGTCATAACAAGACTACGTGATACCAGTCAGTGGTTAAAAATCCCGAAATTGCTAGGTAAAAAATCTCAACTACAAACCATTTTTAATTAAAAAAAAACGTTGTTTTACAGACCAATGTATTTTTTTTTAATGTTATATGATTAAATAAAATTCCTTTATACTTTTTAAAATCTTTAATAATTTGCACAATTTATCAGAAAAATATATATTTACAGAGGCGCAGTATCACATTACCAGCGCAAATAAACTATTTTACTTGAATACTATAATTAATGATTATTATTTTTCATATTTATACTATCATAACACAGTATGTGTGATAATGTGATATAATTAATATATTCATTTTTAATTTTAATTATAAATCTCACCAAATAGTTAACGTAAAATTTGAAGCCCAAGAACAAAGTTTAAATATTAGTTTACTGGTTCATTCTTCAAAACAAAAAATAATAAATATTACTTTTTGTACTATTGAGCATATGCTCATAAGCGGGAAACTAGACATTATACAAGAAATCTAACATATTATTAGGCGAAATCTGCACTGACAACACCACTAAAATAGAAAATACTAAAACCATGGTTAAGCTTAATCGAATATATAGTAAAATCAGTTAATTATTTAGTCAGTTGCTTAAAAATTTACCTGATGGCTTTCTTAATCTTCCTTACTTATCCGGGAGGTCGGGTTAAGATGTTATAATCAAAGTCACTATCCACTCTATCCACCGTACTATTCACCGTAACGTTCTGTTCTTGATCGTTTCGAGGTAGGTATGGGTGATGGTGGGCTCCTCTGTTTCCTCTGCCTCTTCCTTTGTTTCTTCTATTTCCTCTGTTTCCTCTGCTTCCACGGTTGGTTGTAGTTGAACTACTAATAAGAAATTTATTAAATAGATATTTATATATACATTTTTAACATGAAACTAAAAGTTTAGCTAAATAAATTATTTACTCCTTCATTTTACGCTTTTGCATTTCTTTATATAATTTTTCTTTCTCATCATCAGAAAATTCTATTTCCTATAACGGGATTTAAAATTGGTTAGTTTGAACCAGCATTATCATCAAAACAAACAAAAAAAAATTACTACACCTCCTCATTAACTTCTTCGTCATATAAATTACTCGCATCGCATCCTTTGTGTACAGAAATCTCCCCAATAAATACAAAATGTGACAATTCATCAACTCTGAACACTTTTGCATCTTTTATAACTTTCTCCTTGTTGATTTCGGATGAGTCATTAAAACGAACCACATACATTGGATGAGTTACTGGACCTATCGTCTCAAAAATCTATTGGTAAAAATAAATTGAAAATTTATAATTGATGAAATAAATAAAGGTAAAATCATCCAGATTACAAAAAAACTTGTAATTTGAAATATTATTTACTTCACCAAGAAGTTCCCTATTTTCTAGAACTAAAACGGTTCCCACATCCAAAATGTTACATTCACCAGTAACGCTAGCTTTAACAACCACTTGGTCTTTAACTACATGAAGTATTAAGCCAATTTCTGTTAAATGCATATCAGGTTTTATTTCCAATATAGGTTTAGTGATTATTATATCAGTAATCTCGTTTTTTGTCCGTAAAGGTTCTGAACCTAAACCCATTTCTTCCTCATAAAATACTTGATCCACAGATATCATGGCTTGTTCAAAATCATCAATCTCCTCCATTTCAAAATCAGAGATACTAGAATCAGAGTCAGAATCAGAATCTAAGCTAATGTAAATAAATAAATTAATTATGATTAATGTTTGATATAAGTTAAAACAAGTTTCTAAGTATTTACTTTTCCGTCTTTGTAGAATCTACCGGTGATTGGGGATTTTCGTTATTATCTACTAGCATTGTAGAATCTTCATTCTTATCTATGCTAATTGCAAAATCCTCAGTCTTAACTGGTGCCTTGGGTATTGTAGAATCTTCATTCTTATCTACTAGTGCTATGCTTATTGTAAAATCCTCATTCTTATCCACTGGCGTTTTGGGTATAGAACATTCATTCTTAACCACAGGTACTTTGGGTATATCTTCATTCTTGACTACTAATGCTTTGCTTATTGTAAATTCCTCATTCTTATCCACTGGTGTTTTGGGTATTGTAGAATCGACCGGAATTTCAAGTGTCGAATAAACAGGCATTGAGCTTGAACATAATACTTTTATCTCTTCTTCTTCAGTGTATTCACTTTGGTCAAGATCATCAAGTTGAGTTTCTTCTTTAACGTTCGGTGAAGGGTGATTCGGTTGCTGTTCATATGGTAATGGATTTATTACTTCACTATTCATTCTTTAATATTGTCAAAAAAAGTGTTTTAAAAAAAAAAATTTATTGTATTTGTTGGTTGTTAGATGTAAATCACATGATAAATCTATCGGCGATCATATTGTCGATCATTTCCTAAATTGATAATATGATTTTTTGACCTGCTCTTAGAACAAAAAAGATAATTTTAAATGCAATTTTTGACTTTTTATGTTATTTGTAAATAATTAATTTTCTAAAAAAAATGGCATTTCAAACCTTCTTTAGAATCCTAATCAAAAACTAAGCTGTATACAGTTTATATTAAGTTATTCAAAAAATAAAAAAAATAAAAATTTTCGTTAAATTTAGGCTATACATATTAGTATTTTACATAAATATTTATCTTATCAAAGAGAAATATATCCTTTTGATAATAATACATATAGTCAATTTAATGAAAATATAATTGATTTTTGGGAATCAGCAAAGGGCCATAATTAAATATTACTGTGTAATCAATATGATATTATGAAAAAAATCTTTATTATATGTATTTGTAATGATTTCTGATATGGTTTAAAATATAAGTTAAATTAACTTATCCTATTATATTAGTTAGAGTTTAAACTGCGATTCAAATAGTTTATGTTAATCAATTCCAACTTTACTAAAAAATTGATAAATGAAATATGTAACATTACATTATACTCTGGAGTCTGAATAATGATCAGTAAAAAGTTATTAATTATAGAGATCAAAACTTTTTAATGCTTGATCAATGAACTTCTTAACTTTTTGTATTTTTTTCAGAAATAAAGATCCAGTTTTGGTCAACCTATTCCAACCAACTTGTTTTTTCAGATGTGTGAAAACTTTTTGAAAAATTTGAGAATCATAAAATAATGTTATAACAGAATATAAGTATATAAAGTAACTAATCTTCTTTCATCATCATTAAATCAAATCCAAGAAGATATTAGATTGCATTTATAGGAACGTTTGCTAATTAAATCAATATTAAAATATTGGAAAAAACACTTGGATCGATCATCTAAGAATAAAATTTATTTTCAATAATAATAATAATAATAATTTTTTTCATTTTATTATAAGACCGATCCGGTCTTTAAGATCGCCATTTGGAGACGTTCTTCACCCCCAGATCGATAAAGACCGGATCGAGATATCGAGATCGGATGGATCGGATCCTAATCACATGCTTATGTTTAGATTTCACCTTTGTGTAACATATTGAAATATATATTAGTATTCGACTTTTTAATTTTTGTAGCTATTTCGATTGTTATCTGTAAAATATGTAAGTTTTGAAAATTTATCATGATTAATTTAAATTAAATTAATATAAGTTGGTTACGTTACATGATTTCATATTTAAATATTTAAAGTTTCTTTTGGGTGTGAAATATAAGTAAATTTATAAGAAGCCGCATAGAAGAAGTGAACATGTCATCCGTGGATGTTGCAAATCAGCGATTTTCATATGCCAATCTTGCAAAAGTGAGCATGAAATCATCGTTTATAAACCGATTATCTGCGCCACCAGCTATTGGATCTTTTGACCTTGAAGATGCAAACAAAGTTGATCGATTAGTTTTGAATAAATTTATATTATATGAGACTAAGACGGTACATAACATTTTGTCATTAAATTTTTATGGGAGGGGGGATTTTTTTTGAGTTAATTAGAATGATCAATTTATCGATTCTTTCGCTTTTAACATAAAAGAATTATTATATGGTGGGATCTAATCAAAGTGATAACAGATTCCGGATATTAAAAATCGATCGAACGACACCTACAGAACTTACCGTGATTGAGGATGATGTTATCTATTCTAAACAAGAAATAACTGATATTCTGACAGTTCTTGAGGAAGGAAATAGAGTCTCAGGAGGATTAAACAAAGTCGTAATGGCGTATGGGATTGTAGGTGTGTCACTCTGGGGAAAATACGAAGCGCCCTGTTATATATTAAATGATAACTTACCTTTTTCTACTTTATTTATAACAGGATTTATTAAATTTACTGAAGGATACTACATTTCATTAATTACAAAGAGAAGCGCTGTTGCCTTGATAGGAGGTCATTATATTTATCATATTGATGAAACAATTCTTAGACCCATTGGGCCACCAACGAGGCCTGAAAAGAATTCAGATGAATACAGGTAATTGATTCAAGTTAGGATTTTATTTTTATAACAAGTCGATTTTTAACAAATAGAAATTTCTCTTTTTTTAAAAAAAAAAAATATTTAACAGATATAATAATATTTTCAATAATGTGGACTTGACGAAGAATTTTTATTTTAGTTATACATATGATATTACACACACGTTACAGCATAATATGACACATACACCAAATCGTAAGAATTTTTCGTACAACGAAATGTTTGTTTGGAATCATTATTTATTAGAAACAGGATTCAGAATTTTAAAAAATAATTCGGATTGGATTCTTCCGATTATACACGGATTCGTGGATCAGTCAAGTGAGCATAATTAAAATTAGAAATATTAATATTAAATATAATAATATTATCTTTTTTAATAAAAAGTTCTTTTTTAAAGTGTTGAATTTTCTTTATTAATGATTAGAAATATCAATTTTTGGACGAAATATTTTCGTAACTTTGATTGCACGAAGGTCTCGTTATTTTGCCGGGGCTCGTTTCTTAAAACGTGGTGTTAATGATCAGGTAAATATTTTTCACGTGTGAAATGATTTATTGTACAAGTCATATATATGTACACATTATTCACGCATAATTTTTTTATACGATTGGATTGAATTGTTAAGGGGTATGTTGCCAATGATGTTGAAACAGAGCAAATCGTATCGGAAATGAGCACAACTTCTTTTCATCGATCCGGTCTCTATGATAACCCGTATTATTCTTCCTATGTTCAACATCGTGGATCGATACCTTTATTTTGGTCACAAGACGTAACAAATATGTCTCCAAAACCGCCAATAGCCAGTAAGTTTTTTTTTGTTTTCCTATTCTTTAAAGTGTTATTTATTAAAAATTTTAAATTTATTTTATCATAGTAAACTTTCGAGATCCCTTCTTTGCTGCTGCGGCATTGCATTTTGATAATATGTTTAAACGATATGGAGCGCCCATAATTGTCTTGAATTTGATTAAGGTAGGTATTGTCTTCTCAAGTGTATTTATATATTCCTATACGAAATATCAATAGTTTCGCTTTTGAATTATAGACAAAGGAAAAAAATCCTCGTGAGGGAATTTTAGGAGATGAATTTTCAGAGACTATGGCTTATTTAAGTCAATTCTTACCAGACAAATGTCTAAAGTATATCGCATGGGATATGTCAAAAGCCAGAAAGGGGTAAATTGTTTTCTTTTTCTTTTTATTCCTTTTTTTAAAAAATGAAAAAGAGTATTATTCATTGGAAATTTTTAATCCGCAGTGACGATGATGTTGTAGATTTGATGGAAGGTTTCGCCGAAGAATATTTGGCAGACACTGGATTTTTCCATAGTGGGCCAGAGGCATGGATAAATGTTTTAAAAAGAGAAGAGAAGTATGTATTACAAAAAAAAGAAAGAAAGAAATTACCTTTTGCAGCGGGATCTGAAGGAGCTTTCGGTTAACATCCATTTTAATTTTAGAAATGGAAAGCCTCAAACACGAAGAATGTTTCTTCGCCAAAGTGGGGTTGTTAGGACAAATTGCATTGATTGTCTGGATCGTACAAACGCCGCACAGCTAATAATTGGAAAATGTGCTTTAGGACATCAAGTACTTGAACTTTTTTTGAAACTATTGTAAAGACTTTTGTTGGTATTTTTATCAACATTTTTTTGTTGTAAATTATAGTTATATGCCCTGGGAATTATCGATGAGCCTCAAGTCCCAGTAGATTCCGATGTCGTGAACATGTTAACAGATATGTACCATGACCACGGTGATACCATTGCGTTGCAGTATGGTGGATCAAATTTGGTTAATACAATTGATTCATATCGTAAAATAAATCAATGGACAAGTCACTCTAGAGATTTGATTGAGAATCTAAGAAGATATTATAACAATGCATTTGCTGGTATGTGTAATTTCATATAAGCTTGTATGGTCAATAATAAAATTAAGCATTTATGCTGTTGTTGAATTGTGTAGATGCTGAAAAGCAGGATGCAATGAATCTTTTCCTTGGAAACTTTTTTCCACAGAAAGGACTTCCAAATTTATGGGAATTACCAAATGATTATTATTTGCATAATGAGGATCCACGTTTTAAAAGACCACCAAGAAGGTAAAACGATGTTTTGCGCGATTTTTTTTTTTAGTTTATTTATTTATT
Source organism: Funneliformis geosporum (assembly GCA_946474995.1). NCBI lineage: Eukaryota > Fungi > Glomeromycota > Glomeromycetes > Glomerales > Glomeraceae > Funneliformis > Funneliformis geosporum. The sequence continues at coordinate 19,848 of CAMKVN010000358.1, read as the reverse complement.
ATTTAACAAACTTTTTGATTGAAGCTATATAAATTGGTGGACAAAAGATGTTCTTGAGCCAAAAGATGAGCAAGCCGATATCACAAAATATCAACCTGTCTCACGATTAGATCATCAATTTGATGACGAGACAGACCCATATTCCGGATATTGGATCGAATATTATCGTCCACGATTGTTTACTTCATTTGAAAAACTATTCGCATACAACATGAATAGCACAACGAAATATATACCTGCAATGTATATTCTATTCATACTTTCGCTAGTTTCGTTTTTTATTTGATGGCAATTTCTGTTAATGAATATTTCATATTATTATTTACAGTGCTGAGCTTGGAGCTTATGATTATAGCCCATTTACGGTTCGTGTAACCCAACAGGCCACGAGGTAAGTCTTCCTACAAAAGTAATTAAAATCTGTCGAACTGATGATAATTTTGTTGATTGATTAATAGATTAATGAATATCGGAGGTGTTAAAAAATGGCTTGCTTTACCGAATACCAAGCCAAAAGATATCGAAGAAAAAGAGAAAGATCAAGGAATGACGAGTATAGGAATAGGAAAGGATAATCCGTCATCGATGGAATCGACGGTATCAAAAAAGGATCATCCATCATCTATTATGGAATCAATGGTATCAAAAAGTTTAAACCCAAACGTATCGTCAAATGAGGCCAAAGAATACATACAGTAAGTTAACGAGTTATATATTGTAATTATAAATTCTTCAATCGATAAGATTAATCTCTTTCTCTCTCTCTCCTTTATTAGATATATAAATCAAAATAAGAATGTGACTTTAACATCAACACCAAATGGAGACAAAGATCCTTCATTAACAAGTAATTCGGAATATCCTCATTATGCAAATTTTTGTCATCGTGCCAACCTTTCAAATCCAATAACCGATTTGAAAGTAGATTCAGTAGATGAAAAAGTATATGGTGATTATCTTGAAATTCCTAGAAAATATGCTATATTACAGGCGGTTGGTTCAAGTCAATATGTTAGTAGTGGTGCAGCTAAAGGGAGATATCAAGCTTATGAAGGTTGGGTAAAGACTGGTAAATTAGTTGGAAATTATAACGTCGTTAATAATAGAAATAAAAGTGGTGAAAAGAGTGTAAAGAAAGAATCTTATAAGGATAAGATGAATACAATTAAGGAATAATTATTTAATTATTTAAAGGTTTTTTTGGAGGTGGAACGGTTATTGATTGACTCGATTGACTGATGCTTTGTCAAATACATTTTTGCATGGAATAGCTTAAATCTTATATATATTTCTTTAAAAACAAATTATTTAAATATCACACGTCATTTAGCTAAATCAAGCAGTATCAAAAAAAAAAAAAAATACAATGAATATTGACCTAAAGCTCTACACATTCCCACCATGTATTTGAATAACCAATAAAATCAAATGTCCATTGTGCTTTTCACGCGTCGTGATAATAAAAATTTTTTTCTTGCATTGTGAAAATTTATAATATATTGAAGATTATTTTGTTTAATTCATGGAATTCTCAAAAAAAAATGGATTAACATGTTAACAAGAAAATTTAATAAATACGAACAAATTACGATATTAAGGTGGCTGGAGACTTCGTCTCCTACACGGTAAAGACCAATCAATCGTATTCATACATTGTAGGGTCCGTGGGTAAGATCCGCAGGACTACTTTTCCTGAATGACTGTTAATATATTATTAAACTGTTTTTTCTATAAATTGATTCACAGAATGGGAGGGGTCGAGTAAAATTGAAAGAATCAATTTAAGGTAACTACAAGCTCAAATATAAATTAGTTAGATTTAATCGAATTTTAGATTTAAATGCACATTACATATTTCAGAAATGTTGAGAAAGATGCTTCGAAGCTTTCAAGTGAATATTTGGGGATTTATTGATGAATAACAGGTTGCTAGGAAAATCAGTTTCTGCGAATTTTTTGATTAAAATTAAAATCTGTCATTTCATTCTAACATCAAAAATTTTCAGAATCATAATTTTCTAACAATCTTCCTATTTATTATTTTAATGTAGTGTTAACATGTGGTTTTGGTGGATCGCTACAATTAGACGGGGTGTTCGAGTGATGACTCTTCTCTTTTTAGTTAATGTAATAATTTCACTAAGACTTGTATAGTTTCACAAAGTTGTCGCTAAGACTGTATATCACTAAGGTTTATAGTTTATCACAAAGATTCACAATGGTTGCTTAGATTTATAATTCACGAAGGTTGATACGTCACACGGACTCAGGAAATGTATAAGATAAAATAGAAAGAGTTTATTGATAAAAATATAAGAAAGAAGAAATAAATTAGAAAAATAAAGAAATAACGTGTCAAATATGTCAAATATGTCAATTATATTAACTATATTAACAATGTCAACATTTTCAGCGTCGCACATGTAGATCAATTCTGTAGATCAATTATATGTAGATCACTTTGTAGATCCGTTTACAGTAGGCATAGTATAATTTATCTATTGTAAACCTATTCCAGCAGGCAAATTTGCTTGTGAAATTAAAAAAAAAAAATGTTAATTTCTTTAAAAAATATAGTTGAATATATACTTTATTAACTTTTATTAACATAAATTTTAAGTTTTTTAAAAGGTTTGTAAAATAATTTAATTTTATAATTAAGTTTCACTTTATCATTAATTATAGTCATAAAATTTCTTAATAAATTATAAAAATTATAATATTAAAAGTTTTTCTTTATAAGTAATTTTATAATATTCTATTATGATTAATATAGTTAAAAGTAAATTCTAAAAAGTTTATTATAGATTAATCATGAAAATTTTTAATATAATTTTTTTATAAAAATTACAAATTTTTAGCTTTTAAATAACATTAAATTTTATTATATAATTAAAAGATAAAATTTGTTATTTATAAAATTAATTTAAAAAAAAAAATTTTTAAAAATATTAATTTATAAAAAAGTAAATTAAAGAAAAATTTATAGTAAATAAGCAGGCAAATTTATTTGTATAATAATTAAATTCTTTTCTTTTAATATTATCATCTAATATATATCTTTGTTTAAATAAAAAAAAAATATTTTTTTTTTTATAAAACAAAACTTTAAATATTTTTCTCTATAAAATACTTTTTTTTACATTTTCAATATATATCAAATAAATGAATTTACTAATAATATACTTTTAAAAGTACTGTATTAGTTCAGATTCTTATAAATATTTTGGATAAATGAAAACTTGGCTTATAAAAATAGCTTAAAAAGAAAAAAAGATAATGATAAATTAGATTATAAAGGAATATTATAATTTTGATGAATTATAAAAATATACTTATTATATAGTATAGATAAAAAATAGTTAAACAAGGAAACAATTGTTATAAACAAGTAATAAGATATGATATTTTATTATTCAGTAATTTACAAATTTAAAAATATAATTCTAAAATTCTGTAATATTTAAATAAATTTAATATCATTTTTTTTTTAAATATTGAAATATTTATAATTATATTACAAAACTTTCTAATAAATTTTTTAAAAATAACATTTTTTGAAAAAAAATATAATAAGAATCTTAAAAACTAAATATAATAATATTCAGTTATATATATAAATAAAACTTTTTCTTTTTTAAGTTATCTTTTAAAATTAAAACAAATATACTAATATCTATATTTATTATATCTATTAAGTTTTAATAATTTTAATTTAATAAATTATATATAAGAACTATTATTAATATGAATCTTAAAAGTAAATATATTAAAACTGTTTTTTTTTTTAATAAAAATTTGATAATTAATACAAATATTTATAAATAAACATATTATTTAATTTTATATAAAATTAATAATACTTATTTAAATTTATTTTAATTAAATATATGGAAGGCAATCAGTAGAAAAGGGGGAAATCGAAATTTTGGTCAAAATTTATATTATTGGATCACTTGGCTGATTTTGGTCATGTGTACAAAATTAGCTTAATAATTAAAATTAACAAAAATTTTGGATTTTTCTCTTTTCTACTGATTGTCTTTCATATAAATTAAAATTTAAGGATTTTTATTAAAATTATTTATTATTATTCTAAATTGATTTAATTAATTACATTTGTTATATAACTTATTTTTTTTAAAAATTGCTTTTATTAAGTTATAATATTTTAAGTAATATCATTAATTTTAAAATTACCTTAAATTAATTTAGGTAAATATTTTTAATTATTATTATATATAGAATTATTTATTCTTACTTAAAATTTTATTTATTTTAAATCTATTTTTATATTATTTTTAGCAAATATTCATGATATAAAAGAATCAAAAATTCTTAATCTTTTCATAATTTAATTTTTAAACTTTCAATAAATAATTGATATAATATTATATTTTTAATTTAAAAATAAAAAAAATTGAAATTATTATTATAAAAATTATCTAAATATTTTTTTTAATATTATATTTAAATAATATTCATAAACTAATAAATTATTATTATTTTTATTTAGTATTGCTAACTATAGTATCTGGTTTTATTTAAGTAAAAATTAGTTTAACTTAAATAATATCTTTAAAAGAAAAGATACATAACATTTTATAAGAGTTATTTTGAATATTTTTTTAAAGGTTAATATAACTTATTTTCTTTTAACCTTTTTCAATATATTAAAGATTTATTAAAAAAAAATATAAAATCTTTATTTTATATATTATTAAATCAGTTATTAAAGGGAATATTTTATTAAGAAGTACTATAATCAGCAATATATATTATAGTAGTTTTAAAAAATATAATAAATAGATCAGTTTTGTTAAACAAAGTAAAAAATAAATAATAAAATAAATTAAAGTACGTTATTATAAGTAAAACTTATGTTATATTTAGTATTATTTACATATTTTACAATCGCTTTAACATGAAAAGTATGTGTAAAAACATCAATAACTTGATATCATTTTGTAACGTTAATAATAAATATGATATTTATTAAGGATGTTATTACAATTATTACATTTTTAGACTTTAATTTAAGTTTAGTAATTTAAAGTTAATTGTTTATAAATTTTCACTTCTTTCATTAATATATATATTATAACTATATATTATCTTATCTTAATAGTTTATTTGCGATCAGAGTTTTAACAAAGTTTTGATATTAAGATTAACAAAAACTCATCTATTAGTACATTTAAGATACTTATAATACATAACAATTTGTTAAATTTAATATTAATAAAATTAAGTTGTGAAAGGTTAAAATCATTTTCAACATTCTAGAAAGTTCTAATACCAAAACCAATATCAAGAATGAACTATAAGATATGTTATCTTTTCTATTTTTAACGATTATCTAGGTATTTATAATTAAGTGATGAGAATCACATTCATATTATAATTAAAAGACTTACTTCTTTTTCAGTAAAGAACAACATACTTTTGTTGATAAATATTCTCAAGAGAAAGGGAAATCTTTTTTATGTATTTGCATCAGCAAATTATTTAATATAATTGCATAGATCTATATATTATGTAATACTTTATATCCTGTTACAAATGTTACAAATCTACATTTTTTTATGCGTAGTAGTATTTACAGAGTTTTATTACAAAACATGTGAAGACTATTGAGACATAATACTTCAGATTTTTTAGTACAGTATTTGTATATCTTGAAAATAATTTGTTAGATAGTAATTTTTTGCATGCTCTGCAAGTTTACTTTGAATACCATGAAAGACTCAATTCTTTATTATTTACATTTTTGCAAAAAATTAATTAATTTAATTTATTCAGATTTAGAAATCCGTAGGTTTACGAAATACTTCGTTAATGCTTGCTTTAATGTGAAGTATTACGATATAAGTACTCTGAAGATTTACTAAGCTGTAATATCTTCAAAGTACTGCGACCGAAGTACAACAAAGGTTACTGAGCTTTTATATCTATGAAGTATTTCGACTGTAGCACTTTGTAAATATTACGGAACCATAAACCTTTAAATTACTTCAATGAAAATGCGTAATACTTCGTAAATTTACGGAAGTGTATTTATTATCTGCGGAATACTTTACATCAAAAAATTTTCTGATATGAAAGATCGATGTATTTAACATCACTGTGGCAGATTTTAATTCAAATTTATACCAAAGGTTTCATCCAACAAATGAAGACTTTGGTTATTTTTTAAGAAACAGGAGGATGATTTAACTGAAGTAATCGATAATAAAGGTCTCCTATAAGATTTGATATCCAATAGGATATATATGTAGCATCATGTTTATCATATGTAAATTTTTTAGCATTTGTTAAATAAAGCACGTTTTTCAAACTTTCAAAAGCTTGAACACGTTCTTCGTAGATTTGAATTGGGTAATGACATCATCTTTCGAACTAGGGAAAGTAAGATATTGAGATTCTTTTCAGATGTATACCACAAGGGGCAAAAAAGAAAGAGCCAGAAAATTTTCCCAGGGATAAATCTCTAAATGTATAGGTAATATCAAAGTTGGTTTATTTTTCCTATTTTGTGGCACTGGATTTGTCCGATGATTTTTAAAATTATTTAACATCTTATTATGATATGATTGATAATACCATAGAAACTGAAAACTTTTGATCCATTAGTCAGTAGAAACAAAATATATATAGTGAATACATTTTAGATTGTTGTGGTGTTGTTGGTTCTAGTCACACGATTGGAAGCGAAAAATATTGAAGGAGATGAAAATACAGGACGTGTCAATTATGTAATACTTAAAGATTTTCGGCGATATTAAATGAGGATTTGAAATAAAATTGATGACATTTTGTAATTTATTCAAATTTTAAATACAACTGCCTTTTTATGTGAAATTATGCAAATTATGCAAGAAAATTATGGTGATCGCCCAGAAAAATATTATTAGCGAACATACTCAATCAACTCATATCATTAAAATTTGAAGTGACCAGTATATATATAACATTTCGTGTTGTGAAGAAAAGATAGCATTATAAACTTCGCTAAATTAATGTATGCATATGCATAACGATAAAGTAACGAGAAATTTTGGCATTTATGGAAGTTAGACAATAAATTGAGAAAGTTATAAACATAAAAGCTTGGAATTTATTAACATGAAAAAAAAACGGAGATCACAGAGTTAGTAATAGGTGTTATTAATACATATAGAGATAATTTGTGCCAATAATGTATTGAACAAGAAATTCACTAAAAAAATAAATAGATTAAATCCCATTTAAAAAAATCTCTTTAAATAGTCATTTTAATTATTAGATAGCTAATATATAATGCAGCACAAAAAATAATCATTGCTGGCTTATAATTAGGTCCTAAAAAAGGGGGGCCAAAATTTTTTAATAAATTTCCTTGATGAAAAACGAATTATATTTACAAATATTTACCTCCATTATATTTTGTGATAGCTTGACTGGCACCTTTCCAAGAAAATCTTCCAAATAAGCGATACTAAAATTTTTGGAAAAGGTCATGAAATTTTTAAAATCGAGCTTTTAATATTTAAAATTATATTAAGAAACTTACTTGAATTGGAGTTGGTATACCAAATAAAACATGACCCCATAAACTTGGGCCAAATGTCATTAAGATTTTAGTTAGAGAAGGAAAACTGCCAATTTCTTTAGTTAATTCATCCAGATAAGGATACATTTCGGCTTCAATAGTATGTCTCGCTGATCTGTAAAAATGTTTTCTGATTTCCCTTTGATTTCTTCTAATATCGGCATCCATTTCAGCAGGTGATGGTATTTTAGGTAATAAACCTTTCCAAAAACTAGTCACATATTGAGCTTGTATATCACTGACAGGCATAAGAGCGCCAATAGATTGAACCAAACCAATGAAAGCGATATTATGAATGTTTGGAGGAAAAATATATTTATATAACCAAACTAAATTTTCACGATATTCTTCTTCAAATTGTTGTCCTATTTCTTGACTCCCATTAACAATTTCTTTATCTAAAAATTCAAATTTAATATTATATCCTGTAGCATAAATTATAACATCAATATCTTCCAATACACTTCCATCAACAAATTCGATTGAATTATCTTTTCTCAATTCCTTAATATTCGGTTTACATATAATTGTACCGGTGTGTACACGTTCAAGAAATTCAGTTTTAACAGTAGGATGACCTTCCGTAGGTTCTGACTTTGGTTTAAATCCTTTTGGATGTGGTCCAACTGATATACGTGTTATCATTTTTAGAATTAAATTTTTCACAAATAATGGAATATACAAATTGATTCGACTTTGTAGATGATCGATTGGTATATTTCCAAACAGGAGACGTGGCAAAATCCAAGGAAGCGTTCCTCTACGTGCGCACAAGTAAACTTGTGATGCAATTCCAGATAACTCAACTGAAATATCCATACCACTATTACCACACCCAACAACAATTACTCGTTTATTATCAAAGTCACTCGCACTAAAAAAAAAAGAGTTTTGTTATAAAATAAAATATTTTTTAAACAAAGTTCAAAAGTTATCACATACCGACGATAAAAATGAGAATGCATTTGCTTTCCGGGAAATGCATCCATTCCTTCGTATTTAGGAAGACGAGGATATCTATGATGACCGGTACAAACCATAACATAATCAAAATTTTCATCACATTCTTCTTTATTTTCATTTAAATAATTTACAGTCCACTGATTATTATCACGTATCGAAATTCTTTGCACATGAGAATTTAATCTGATATATGGTAACAGATTAAAATTTTCCAAGTACATGTCAAAATATTTTGCAACCGCTTTATTATGCAAATATGATGGCCATTCATATGGAACAGGAAAATCCGTGAATGTCATCACCTCTTTACTTGTATTGATGATGACAGTTTTATAAATTGATGAATGTGGGTCGTTATTTTTATCATCAATTTCTGTATATTTCCAAAGTCCCCCCGTTTGCCCTGATTCTTCAAAACAAACTGGTTCAAATCCATCATCAATGCACTGTTTAATACTTGTGAGCCCTGATGCTCCTGCTCCAATAATTGCTACACGATGTTTTGACATCTTTTTTTTTAAAAAAAAAAAATAATTCTTTTTTTTTTGAATAAGAAATTAAAGACCTATTTATATTACTACTGCCGATCGGCAACCCATTTTCACAACCATTTTCAAAACTTTCCTTATATAGTCAGACAATAATATCAGGGTTTTCGATAGCAAGCGACTAAAATTTTAATTCATTTTAACAATCGATCAATTTTTATGATCGACATCATTGAATTTTTTAAAGTTGTGTAACCTAAAAATCATTGAAAAAATCGTTGTGATGATCACGTCATATTATGTAAGATAAGACTGTTTATCAAAAAAGGAAAGGCGATCAACCAGATATATTTTATGAAAACACATTGCTTTATCGCATCAATTTCCAACGAATTGTTCTTAACATACGTAAACTTGTATCGTTGGTAATTTTAATTTATTTGTTTTTGTATATTAATGACAACAAAACTATTAGGCTATCTTAAGTCTATTGCAAATATTTCAAAATAGCTTCGTCAACTTCATCAACTTGTTCATAAGTTGGGATGCCCCATCCTCCACCGCCAGGTGTACAAATGACAATACGATCACCTGCGTTTACTTTAATGGTATTCTTACCTCCTAAATTAATGGTACGAACTTCACTACCATTTTCATTCCGACGAATCCACAAGTTAAGTCCTTTTGACCCATCTTTACCACCTTGTAATCCGTAAGGATGGTGAACGCGTCTTTCTGAAAGGATACACACTTGAAGGGGTTCTCGAAACTCTATATCTCGTATTACTCCATCCCCTCCTTTATGAAGTCCTGCACCTCCGGAACCTTTAAAATAAATGGATTACATTAATAAATGTTGTAGATGTGACATTGATGTTTAAACTTAAGCGTTAATTTACCTCTTCGAAGTGAAAATTCTCGAAGTAGTATTGAATGATCATATCTTTTTTCAAGTATTTCCGGATCTGTAATTCTAGTATTGGTCATATGCTACAAAATAAATCAATAAAGTTAAAGAAGTAAATCCACTTTTTTAAAAGTTACAATTTATTAACGTTTTAAAAATAAATATACCGTATGAACACCACTTTGACCATTCCATGTGGGTCCAGCCCCACTACCTATAAGTTAACAATTTTTATTTTCTTTATTCTTTTTTTTTTTAAAAAACAAAAAAGAAAAAGATTCTACCTCCCGCAATCGTTTCATAATAACCCCATCCTTCTATAATCTTGGTTCCGTCCTCAGTTTTTCCGTCTTTTCCAAAAGTAAGGTTATTACAATCGCCTTGACTGGCTGCACACGCTTGAAATGCTTTTAAAATCACGTCAACAAGACGTTGTGAAGTTAATACGTTGCCACCAACGACGGCAGCTTTATCGGAAGGATTTAAAAACGAATTCTCTGGAATCTTGATATCAATTGGGGCAAGGCATCCTTGGTTTAAAGGTATGTCATTTGTAATAAGAGACCGAAGACAATAAATGATCGCACTATATGTGACCTTTTAAAAATAAAAAGGATTTTTATTATGAGTAATAATCCAATTAGTGAATGTAAAAAAAAGAAAAATTTAATTTATTTAACAACAAATACCGAAGGTGGAGCGTTGTAATTTGCTATAGGTTGAAGACGAATTTTAATTAATAATTTTAATAAAAGAGGGTTACATGTAAAAGGAAAACGTACCGTAAACCTCTGGTCCGGTACCGCCAAAATCAAATTCGGCTGTTCCCTCCTTCTCATCTATTGTAATTTTTAATTGAATCGGGCTTCCATCATCCATATAATCAATGGCTTTCAATACTGTACAACCTATTCGGCGACTAACTTCTTTTAACAATTCTCTCACAGATAATTCGGCGTTTTTTCTGATGTACATCATGTAAGCCAAAACAACATCTAACCCATATTCTTTAATAAGAGCTTTGACAAGTGTGATACCCTTATTATTGGCTGCCACTTGAGCTTTTAAATCGGAAACATTGTCACGTAAACATCTAGTACCACTACATCCAGGATATTTTGCAGGTTGATTCACAAGAATATCAACTAAACCATCATAATCAAACTTTCCTTTAGAAACAAGCTTAAATGATTTGATCGCAGCCCCTTCTTGATACAACTCTTTTGAATTTGGAGGCATCGAACCTAAAATCGACATAAAATTACCATTAATATGATGGAATATTTATTAGCAATATCTAAATTGATCCTTACCGGGTAAAATTCCACCGATATCCGCATGATGTCCTCTAGATGCAACAAAAAATACAATCTTGCCTTCGTTGAATACAGGTGTAATCACGGTAATATCTATAAAACATAAAAGAATATAAATTTAGAAAAAAAAATTAATTTATTTTCTTAAAAAAAAGTTACCTGGTAAATGTGAACCACCGGCTTGTGGATGATTGGTTAAAATAACATCTCCTTCTTCCAATTTATCATTATAATAATTTATTTGATATTTTACTGTATGACTTAAACTTCCAAGATGTACAGGAATATGCGGTGCTAATATAAAGTGAAAATAAATTAAGGTAAATAACGACGATAAGATTTTTAACCTTTAAATATAATTAGATACCATTTGCAACTAAATTGCCATCAGCTCCAAAAAGGGCGCAAGAAAAATCCAGTCTCTCTTTTATGTTGGTAGAAATAGAAGTTTTTTGTAAAGTATTTCCCATTTGTTCCGCAATACTCATAAACCGATGACCAAATATTGCAAGTTGAATGGGATCCAATTTAGTTGAAACCTTTGATCTAATACCACTTCCAACAGTAATCATTATATGTGAAGAAGTAATTAATGCACTACATTCGGGAGCTACAATAATTGTAGAATTTACATCTATAATCATAGAAGGACCAGGAATTTGATCACCGATTTTAAGATGTTCTAAAAGGTATATCGGAGTTTCAACTCTTCCATTTTCAAAATAAACCAAAGTTTTCTCTTTGATTTGAGAAGGATCTACTAACTTTGGATTGATCTGTTTGATTTCGTCAAAAACACTATGTTGAGTAATTTTAAATCCTTTTGCTATTCCACGAATTCTGATATCATCTACATAAATGCTTCGATCAGAAAATGTAAAACCAAATTCTTGTTGATATTGTTGAACAAAAGAATCTATAAAATTCCAAGAATCTATTGGTTTTAAAATCATTAGGGCAAAATCGGTTCCATGATAACGTAAATTTAAATAAATTTCATGTTTGATTTGCGATTCATCCTTAAACCCCTGCGATTTAAATTCTGCAGTACATGTATTACATAAAATTTGAATCCTTTCTTGTAACTTTGGTAAAGATGCTTCAGAATAAATTTCAGCACAAGGTTCTTGCACTTCATAAACAACATTAGCTAATGATAACCCATAAGCTGATAAAACTGAACTATATCGATGAATTAAGATCTTTTGAATGCCCAAATTTCTAGCTATTGCACATGCGTGTTGTCCTCCAGCACCACCGAAACATGCTAAAATATGATTTGATGTATCATAACCTTTAGCTTCTGTTAAAATACGAATTGGTCGACACATAGTTTCATTAGCAACTTTTATAAACCTATTTTATTTTTTTTTTAAAAAAAAAAAATAACAGAAAAATAATTATTAAACAAAATATAATAAATTAATAATATTTTAAAAACTTACCCAAATGCTATTTCATCTACACTCATTTGCTTATTATTATTATTATGCATATATATATTAATCTCTTTTGCCAATTCTTGAAATTTTTGAGTTGTAGCTTCTAAGTCTAATGGTTGATTTTCATTTATTCCAAAGATTTTTGGAAAATAATCTGAAATAAGTCGACCAAGAATAAGATTTGCATCTGTAACAGTCAAAGGTCCATTTTTTCTATATTATAAAATCAAAATTAAAGAATTAATATTCTGAATATAAATAAAATAATAAATAATGTTTTAATTAAAATTTATCTTCATTAACCTATAACATGTAGGTCCAGGATGTGCACCAGCACTCTTTATATAATAAAAAAATTTTATTATTATTAAAAAATAATTATTATAAATTAAAAAAATAAAAATAAATAAATATATATATATATATTACTTCTGGACCAACAACAAACATTCCATTACGAAAAAATAAACATGATCCACCACCAGCAGCAACCTATAAATAAAAATAAAATTTTATAAAATATTAAAAAATAAAAGATTATCATATTTAAAATAAAATTATTAATAAAATATATTAATAAATAAATACTGTATTAATATCTAATTGAGGAGCTTGAATTGTTATACCAGCTGTTGTTGTTTCAAATACATGCTCATAATGACCATTATATCTTGATACATCTTAAATAGAAATTTTAAATTTTATATCAATAAAAAAATAAATAAAACTTTATTAATAAAATATACCTGTACTTGTTCCTCCCATATCAAATCCAATAACTGGAATATTTTCTTCTTTATTATATGAAGTTAAAGCATAACCTAAATAAAATATTTTTAATAATTAAGTATTATAAATATTTATAAATAATAAATTAATATAATTTACCAACAACACCAGCAGCTGGACCTGATAATATAGCCTTAAAACCAGAAAATTTATTAACAGGTACAAGACCACCATCACTTTGCATAAATTCTAATTTAACATTTGTTTTTAAATTTTCATCAAAACCAGAAATAAAACCATTAATATATTTATGAATACATGGTGTTAAATATGCATCAGCTATAGAAGAGGTTCCACGAGGAACCATTTTGATCATTGGCATTAAGGAAGATGATAATGAAATATGTGTAAATCCTATAGATAATGCAACTTTTTCTAAAAGTTGTTCATGTTCTTATTGTTATTTATGTTTTTTTAAAAAAATTAGATTATTAATAATTCATAATAATTTAAAATACAATAAATTAAATCAAGTTTAAACCTGGATAAGTATATGAATGAATTAAACAAATTGCAATACTTCTAAATCCATCATTATATAAAAATTGTAAATCTTCTTTAATTTTATTTAAATCTTAAAGATAAATAAATTATATGTATTAGCTAATTATTTTATAAGAATAATAAATTCATATAATTATTAAATACCCGGTTTATTAAGTATTTTTATATATTCTCCAGAAATTCCTTGAAATATATCTTTAGAAATATTATTAGTTAACTCTGATGAAAGATTCAATCCATCACCAATTAAAGAAACCCTTAATAAAAGTTATATTAAGTTAATTAATATATTAATTTAATAAATGAAAAAACCTAAAGTAAACAAATACCGTTCATCAATTTCAATAACACGTTGATACAAAACATCAGGTTTATGAATAGCAAGATCAAAAATTTTTGGACGAGATTGATTGCCTATTTAGTAAAATAATAATTTATTATTATGTTATCGCAATTGTTGAAATACAATTGTAATTCAATAACTTATACCAATTAGTAAAAGATCCTATATTTAATACATTTTTTAAATAAAACAAGTTAAATCATCGTAAATAAATTAATAAAGATTAAAGAAGGTTAAATTTCGATTATTTTTTACCTTAAATCCTTTGGTAATTAAAAGAGCACATTTTTCTCCTTTTCTTTCCAAAAGGGCATTTGTGGCGACAGTTGTTCCCATGCGAATAGATTCTAAAATAAACATTTGTAATATAAAAAAAGGTAATTACTTTTTTTTAATTTTTTTTTTGACCCGGTTATTAAAATTTCGTGAAACCAGCTCTTTTTTTTATTGGTAGATTTTAAAGAATTTTCTAAAATAATTTACCTATAAGAGAAGTATCCACAGGTTTATTTCTGGAAGAAGGTTTTCCAGAGGCGATTTCCAAAATCCTTCTAATACCTTCTCGAGGAGCATCGGGATAATTTTGTGGATCAACACTTAATAATTTGATTACAATTTCTTTTCGTCCTGTTGGATATTCTTCTGACACTGGAACAGGAATGCTTCCGATACAATCTGTGAAGGTTCCCCCTCTATCTATACTAATTCTAATTCCACCTTGTATTTCTTCTGTCAACATGTTTTTATAAATTAATGGAATAATATTATGAGATGTTTGGGGTTGTTTTATATACTTCCACGGATTTATTGACAATCATTTCATCATAATTTAGCCGTGTGTCTATACATTTATACATTTATAGACACCTTCCGGCTTGTGAACTTGAATAATTTTTTTCTGAATCATTTTGTGTACTATCACGTTATCATGTTAATAAGAACAAAACAAATTTACTTCTCATTAAATAAAACAAATCATATATTAATCAAATAGTTTTTAAGGGTTTATTTCTCGTAAAAATGCAATAGTAAGTATTTGACTAAATTTAAAAATTAACATTTGCTTTTTAGATGGCAATGAAAACTATAACCATGATTGGGATAGTAAATGATTGAAATGAATTATCAAAAAGTTATCAAAAATCAGTCATATACGTATATTCACATATAACACTTAGAAAGACTGAAATTAGAATAATCGTGAATCTAACTATATGTTGTAGTATTATTATACCAAGGAAATTAATTGTATTGTTTAAAATTTCAATACTAAAAACTTGCGGAACATTATAATTATTGGAACAGATTTTTTTTATTGATGAAATGTGTCTTTACTGATAACGGAATTTAATTTTAACAATTTGCAGTAGTAATAAATAATATTTATCGTCTGTAAATGTAAAAATTTGTTGAAAGCCTTAAAAATATTATTCGAAGCCATTTAGAATGTCAACCAACCTTCATACGTGATTCATACGATATCACTTATATTATCTCTAACTTTTATAAAAGTGTTATAGATACTTTTAGGAAAATGTTCAAGATAGCCTTAAATTTATTAATTAGCACATCTTAAGCTATGATTTATTTTGCCAAAATTTATAATTTAACTTATTTTTGACTAATAATTACAAGCTAAAATACTAAATCATCGAAAGATTAAGAATTTTTTTGTATAATAATAATAATCATTACTCTTCAACTTTAATACAGTGAATGGCTTTCTTCACCATTTACTCTTAGCTTTTTTCAACGTTATCTCCTATTAAGAATTGGTGGTCCTCAACTATATCATTGATGAAATAATTTAATTTGTTCTTCAATACTATTATTAGTTGTTTAAATATTATATAAGATAGATTTAATTAACCCTTATGTATATAAAAAAAATTCTACATTTTAAAAGAATCAATTTGATATTTTTGTTATAAATAACTATATCAAATAGAATATATTTGCTTCTATTTCAAAATATCTCTTCTAATTTATAATATACCTGAATACGTAATTAATCAAAATTGTATAATAATATAGAATCTATTACGCTTGCTAATTATCAAACACATATCATTTGAATTCATCTACAAAAAAACATTCTTATTATATTGATTATGTTACCTTAAAAGATAATATCAAATGTATTAACTACGCAGTTATTTGATCACCTATTATTAATAACTTGACTATTGATAAAATTCTCCTTATTGATAATGATACTGTTTATCTTTAATACTATACCATAATTATAGATGATCAATTTAAAATAATTCTAGACTCCTACTTTAATTGTTTACTTAATAATCAAATAACTTTATAAAAAAAGAAATATTTTAAAGATGTTTCTTATGCTACTTTAAAATTCTAATCAATTTATGTTATGAATTTTGAATGAAAACTGACAATAATATTAGATGCTTATATTCCTTATCTCCATTTTATGATTTATAAAATGATTTTAAATCTTTTGAATTTTACAAATAATTACTTTTTCTCTTCATAACCTTCAATAGATTCATCTGATATTCTATTTATCTTTAATCAAGCAATTGCTTCTAAATTAATTAATTTAGCTTTACTTTTTATTAATGTAACTTTTATATTATCTTCTACAAATGAATCTCTCAAAAATTTGGGTATTTTGACCATTAGGATAGAAATAATTTAGCTGTAAACCAACTTTCAATGATCCTTGATTTCACTTAATACTTCCATTTACTTATATAATTGATCTTCTACCTTAACTAAATTAACTGCAATTATTGTTATTATTTTTATCTCTCTTTAAAATGCTAAAATTATTTTATTCAAAAATTTCTCTTTTATTATTTTAGATTTCACCAAAATACAATTTCATTCATTTTCTCTAACTCTTAATCCTACTTTTAAAATTTCTTATTACCTATTATGGTTTGCCTTTTCAAATTAATTCAATCGAAATAATTTATTCTCATATTTATTAAAGTTAAAATATATTCCAAAGATAATATAGTTGATTAACTCACTAAATCAGATTGATCTACTTTATTATTCTATATTGCAGTATTTGGATCTCAGATAATACTCTTCTATTTTGTATGCCTATACTTCATTCTTCTTAACAAATCATCAAAGTTCTTCTTCAATTAATATATTTCAATAATATTATTCATTTATTATACTTTTCAAAATATCAGTTACTAAGAATAAATTGGAAAACAATTTTTTTATTTCTAAATGATTGATTAGTTACTATTTGTCAAGCTTTGTATATTAGAAAACAAAAAATTAAATTTATGTTAGAAATGCTTTCTTCACTAAAAATTCTTAAATGACTTCTTAATTTATATCATCAAGATCAGACCTATGTTAAATGTCATATGAAATTAAAAGATTTTAATCACATTTGAATTTATCTCTCATCACATGATTCTTTATTAAATATTGAAACTGCAAAACTGATCTTATTCACTAATTATAACTTCTTTAATATCTAATAACCTTAACAACTCAGTCCTACATAATTTAATTACAACTTCATTTTGAAACTATAATATCAACCTAAGTAACTTCTATTTCATTAATCTTATTAAAGGTATTGTTTCTTCAGATCTTATTAAACTTACTCAAAGTTTCACTAATGACTCATTCATTATCTTTTCACTTTTTTCACATATATTTCACCAAATATTTACTTTTGTATATGATATATATAAAGAAAAATACATTCTATTTGTTAATGTAGAAAACTTAGCAAATATTATCTCGTATAATAAAAATAAGTAAATAGACTTTGACTAATTTTTCACATGCTTTTTCTTCTTCTTTTTATTCTTGTTTTTTTTTATTTTTTTTTTAGGTATAATACAAACTGATTAAATTTTTGAATAGATATCAGCAAGCTCTTTTTCTCTAAATAATTAAATTTCCTTTTTTTTTTTGATTGGATTATTAGTTTAGAAAGATATAAGATTGACTTTAATTTAGTTTAAATTAGATTAGATAGAAGTTTTTGTATTTTCTTTTTTGTATTGTATTTTTTTTATATTATATTTTACTTTTAATAAAGATTATGTAAAGTTATTGATTGCATTTAAAAAAAATGAATTTAATCTGAGAAACTTATTTTTCTAGTTTATCTATATATATCATTTGAAGTAATGTTTTACAATATTATTATAAGATAATTAGATTTTCTTAAGATAATAGATGAAAAGAAGAGAAAAAAGTCAAAAATTCTTAAAACTATTTCTAATCCTTTTTAAATTGAGTTTATAAAATAAATTATTAATTTTAATAATAATCTTTTAAATTAAAACTTATTTAAAAAACTTTTTATTTAATAAAATAAAAATTAGAATAATTAAATATGAATTAGATCAACTTTAATATGTGATAGAAATAATTTCAAGCTTATTACATATAAAAATTATATATGCAAATCTGTAGAATTAGCTTAAAAGTATTAATTAATAGTTGTTTATATTATAATACAAAATTACAAAATTAGCCAATAAAAATTTAATATATATAAATAGATCTGTAATATTAAAAAGATACATTATAGCATTTATAATAGCATATCTGTAATTTATATCAGATTATATCAATCACTTATTTATTACAGTGAACTCTTAATATAACGAATTCTAGGATCTGGATATCAACTTCGTTATAAGCTTATAACGAATTTTTTAAAGAATTTAATTGGCTAGTTCACTATAGTAAAGGTAATTTTAATATATTTGATTTAAAAATTCGCTATATCAAGGGTTCGCTATATCAAGGTTTGACTGTACTCCTTATCACACCACTGTTATTCTTATTTTTACTAAATATTCTAGGAATTTAAAAATTTTTTTGTTATGAAAATCCTAAATGTTATATTTATTAATAAAATATTTAATTATAAGATTTAAATATTAAATGAAAAGAAAATAGACATTCCTTTTTTTACAATATAATAAAAGAAGGTTTATATTCAAAAAAAAAACTTATATTATGATAAATTTTAATATTTACTTCATACTTAATTTCAAACTATATAATTTAAATAATTTAGAAATAAAATACAAAAAAATATATAGTTTAGTATTTAATAATATATATTAACAATAAGCCTATATATCAAATTACATTTGATAATATCTTTTTAAAACAAGTTATTTCACATAAATATCATTCAAATACTATATTAGATAAGTATATTATAAAATTAATAAAATTTTATTGTAATTCTTATGAATATTTAATAACTTTAATTATTCTATATTATAGAAAATTATATTGGCAACTAATACACAAACCTTAGAAGTATTTTATTTAGCCTTTAATTAAAAACTATATAATAATAACATTGTAAAAGATTACCTAAAATTAGTGATACAGGATGAAATTACCTTTCTTAATATGACAAAATTGACAAAACCGAAATGACGAAACTAGTTTTTATTTAATGATGAAATTATTTTACTTAATTGCCAAAATTATATTTAACTTGATCTAAATTCCTTGAATTAAAATACATTA
>CAMKVN010000357.1:0-31147 GCA_946474995.1 Funneliformis geosporum | reverse complement strand
AGTTCGGGGTCTTGGCAGTCTACTCCTTGCGGCGAAACCATGCTGTGTCTTAGACATCCATTCACCTTGGTTTCGCAAATTCATACTGGGTTTAAAAGTACCAAAGGGGGGTTATGGTGGACTCGACGTATGCCAAAAATAAGACACATTACTTCTATCGAATGGTGCGCGCGATCCAAGTAAAATCAAAAAAAAAAAAAAAAAAAAAGGGTTTTTTTATATTTAAAAATCTGTCTGACACTAAAAATCCGTTGTATTATAAAATTCGTTATAACAAAATTCGCTGTAGAAAGAGTTGACTGTACTCTTAAATTTTTATTGAATATAAATAGTTAGGATACTATATAGCAGAATTGGTAAAAGACCTTGAAATGATCTTGAAATAACTTCAATTGATCTTAAATGACCTTATTATTATTATAAATTTCAAGTTAAATGACTTTATAATTTAACATTACTGTTATATAACATGTTTTATGATAATTTGAATAATAAAGATTATCAAATATTATTAATATTATTTACTTTATTTTTTTTTTGTTTATTTAATTTGATTTAGTTTATTATTTTTTTATAATATAAATTATTTATTTTATTAAGTTTATATATTAACTTTATTGATTAGTTTATATAATTAATTTTTATAATACAATCAAAATTCTTTAGTTAATAAAATATGCTTATTAAGTATTTAATTGATATTTATTTTTATTAATTATTAAGTAATATTGTTTTAACTTATTAAAAATATTTGTAGTAAAGAATACTAATATAAGATGATAATCATTTTTTTTTTAATCAAAATAATAAATGATTTAATTTTATATTTTATTTACTATAATATTCATTAATCTTTTACTTATTATTTATATCTATTTATTTATAACTTTAATATTTTAAAAAACTGATTATAATATTAAAAATAATATATATATATATTATTAAATCAGTTAATTATCTTTTAAAATTTAATGATTTAATTTGTTATTTATTTTTATAAGAAACTAACTATTTATTTATATGATTTAAACTAAAAAATAAAAATTTTTAATAAAAATTTGATTTTTATTAATATAGTTAAATTTTGTTATAATTATACTATCTATAATTATATCATCTATAATTATATCATACAAAAAAATCTTTTTATATATTAAAACCAGTAATAATTAAATTAATAAAAAAAAGATATCTTTATTTTATTATAATATAATAAAAACCTTTTTGTAAGTATATTTAATTTGTATTATAAATACAAACTTAATAAATTAAACCTCATTTTAAAAAAAAAGATTGGTATAAAAATTTAAATATAATACAATACAAAAGGATATTTTATAAATATTTGTTATTAAAACTAAATAAAATGAGAATTATATAATTTATACAAAGTTATTATGCTTGTAACATTTTAATGCAGTTTATAATATTAAAATAAACTTTATCATTACATAAAATCTGATGAGAATTTTTTGTTCTATATATATCCCACGAAAATTTTTAATAAATCTATTAAATATTTTTTTTGAAAAGTTTCATTATAAAATTACCAAGATACAATTATCAATTATCTTACCATTAAGATCCCCCTTTTTAACATAGCTAAAATTAGCTTCCAGGGACCTCTTCTTGAACATTTACACCACCATCAACAACCACAACTGCTGAGTTAGCAGCATTATTTGTATTTAAATTAGAGGGTTGAGCAATTAATTTCGCATTAGCAATGACCTGCAAAATATCCGTGAGAGATTGTTTCCAACTATCAAGTTTAGAAGATAACTGTTGCCATTGATCAGTTGTGAATGTTCGATATGTGGATCTGTTTACTAGGATTTTCTTCTTAACTTGATTGATTTTTGCTTCAATTAAATTAGCTCGAATTACTGTAAAGCAAACAAGAAATGTGAATACCGTCATATAATTTTAACACAACATTATTAATAAGTTACCATCTATTGTCCACATTTCAACTTCGGATTCTTGAATTTCTAATGCTTTTGCTATTGTTTCATAAGAGATCTCTCGAGAAACGTTCTCAGACGCCAAAGAAGCCAACGTTAATAATCTAATTTTACGTATATTATCCTCATTAGAAAGTCCTAATCATATGTTAGAGATCATTTGACTTATAATAATATTATTATCGCGTAAATAGTTGATCATTCCAATATCTATTATACTTACCAAATTTTTCCACGGCACCTGGATTTCCAGCAACGTAATCTTTATACTCTTTTAAGTTCCCGCTCAGGAAGACTTTTAATAGATCAAAAAGCTTTTCCTCACTTTTCAAGCATCGTATAGCATGTAACTCAAGTAAATCTTCAAAGCTCAAAATTTCGGGTAATTGAATAGCTTCAACGACTGCACGAATTGCTGCAGATTCAGCCGCAGAAAGATCATCGGAAGCAGAATAGGCGGCGAGATGTTTTAACAAAAAGTCATGAGACCGTTTGCTATGTATTATTATTAAATTATTTTTTTTTAAAAAAAGGAGAGATATAAAAATATATAAAATCGATAAGATCATTAATAAATTTAAAAGTAGAACGTACAGTTCGCCAGCTTCTTTCAATCTATCAGAGACTGTCAAATATAATTCCCGTACTTGATCTGTAGAAATTGCCCATTCCTTTACCCATGTGTCCAGGCGATGTAATTGTGGTAATAAAGTATCAATTTCATCATTTTTGGTTGCAATGTCAAGAATTGCAAGGAATACATCATATCTAAGTGTGGAGGTATATTCCAGAGTATTATATAGATTCTGAAGACTTAAAAAAAAAAACTTAGTAACGCTTATTATAACATTCATATAAATATAAAATTGATTTCATGACTCACACTTTAAGTTTTGGAATAGCCTTATCGTTTTGAACGTCCGCAAGAGCCTTGATGGATGATTTTATTAATATTGGATGTGTCTCGGGTGATGCGGACTTTAAAATGGCAATGAGAAGATTATATATAGCTTCAAATTCTATATTTGGTATTCGTATGTAAGTTGTAAAACTGAAGGATTTTTATGGATTACGTAATAAAATAATAAAAGATAAATCCTCCAAAATTGGCAGGGTTCGGTGCTCATAAAATACCTTTTTCAGGTGCCTCAAGCAATATTGATGTAGACGAAGCAAACGACTGTAAGACTTGTTCGAAATTCTTTTCTTTTAACAGATTTTCTGTTTCTGTGATAAAAGGTCCTTTTTCTTCCGGTTCAGCTTTTAACTTTGAGACGTAGGAAGCAAACTCCAAGGCCTAAGAGATAAAACATACACGTCTTTTTTTGTAAATAAACTTATTGTCTCTAGTAATGCGTTATCTTTATCCCAAAAGTTAGGAATTATTCGCTCAACGCACCTGAGCCTCCAAAGGACCTTCCGTAAAGACAGTATTTACGTACGACATATTTTATAAAAAACCAGGTTAAAAATTTCAGAGAGGTTGAAACAACGATTGGGCCGTATCAAAAAAGTATTAAAAAAAAAAAAAAAATTGCAATGATGCAATCGTCCAATAAAATCTTGCGACACAACATTTTTTTTTTTAGCAAGGGTTTATGTAATACCCTTGCGATCGATTTCATCATCCAAATACCAACTCAAATTTTTTTTGTTACGAATCACTTTTTTTGCAATTCAACCTCACTTAAAAATGTCTGACCGTTATAGGTGATAAGCTTTTTAGATATTCAATTTACAATTTGCATTACTCGGGGATTTAATAATTAATCTTGCTTTGTCCCGGTTAGTTTCTCTTTAACGACCTTTTCACCTTCAGGAAAACTTGTTCAAATTGAATACGCCTTGAATGCAGTCGCTCAAGGAGTAACAAGTATTGGTATCAAAGGTAATAAATAGGCAGTCTCAAGGATTTTTTTTCTTTTTTTAGATTTGTCTTGTTCGATATTAATGATATTCACATTAATAGCAACAAACGGTATTGTCATTGCGACCGAGAAGAAAACTGCATCTCCGCTTATTGATGACACGTCTCTCGAAAAAGTCGCAAATGTTTGTCCAAATATCGGAATAGTTTACTCTGGAATGGGGCCTGATTTTAGGGTCTTGTTAGCTAAGGCAAGAAAGGCCGCACAAAAATATAAGGGAATTTACAATGAATATCCAACAACAGGGATATTGGTTAAAGATGTTGCCAGTGTCATGCAAGAATTCACACAGAGTGGGTAAGTTAATATTTAACGAATATTTTCTCGGTAATTTCTCGGATATGTACATATGTGTGTGTATTTTATATTTACTTGATTAACGATTTTAGAGGTGTTCGTCCATTTGGTGTTTCCCTTTTGATTGCGGGTTATGATGAAACTGGACCAGTATTGTATCAAGTTGATCCGTCAGGATCATATTGGGCATGGAAAGCATCCGCAATCGGGAAGAATATGGTTAACGCTAAAACTTTTCTGGAAAAGCGGTACGATCTCTATAATAATATTTCACGAAGATTGAATTAAATTACTAAATCAATGAATTCCCTATTAGATATAACGACGACATTGAACTTGAAGACGCTGTTCATACTTCCATTCTTACCTTAAAAGAAGGGTTTGAAGGGCAGATGACTGAGCATTCAATCGAGATTGGTATCATTGGTGGTGGCGCAACAGGATTCACGGAAGGAAAGGAACAACCTTTATTTAGAAAGTTAAATCCTTCAGAAGTTAGAGACTATTTGGCAAACATTTCCTAGTTTTATGAATTTGTAATTAATCATCGCGTCATCATGTATCAAATTATTTGAAACGATATATATGGAGAGAATTTTGACAATTTATTGTATTAAAAATGATTTGTTTGTAGAATTATTTTTGATCTATTTGACTATAAAGTAATTTATGATATGATATGATGAACCACGTGAAAAGTTATCGCAGCTCAATCACGTGACGTATAAAGATTTATTAACCTCAAAAAATATATTTTCAAAAAAAACTTATGTAAAAAAAAAAAAAAAGTATTAAAACCATAAATATGTATATATATATATTTTTTCGTAAATGTATTTGTAAATGTATCGAGGGAAAAAAAGCATATGTTAAAAAAAAGTAAAGAAAGTGTAATGTACAAAAAACTTTTTTTTTAAGGGGGAAAAAAAAGAAAAAAAAAATATAATAAATAATAAATATTTTAAGTAAATTAAATAATTCATCGAACGAAATTTTTTTTTAAAAATAGAATGAAAAAAAAAATTTTTTATATTCACAATTTTTTTTTTTTTTTAAAAAAAAAAAAAAAAAAAAAAAAAAAAAAAAAAAAAAGGGGAAAAAAATTGAAAAAAAAATGAAGGTTTTTGGAGGAATGAGGTGGATAAAGGATGTATAATTAATTATTCAGTCAATGAAAATGTAAAAAAAAAAAAAAAAAAAAAAAAAAAAAAATATATATAATAAATATCATACAATAATATAATATAACACCAAACAAATTTTAGCATATATGTAAATTTTTTTTTTTTAAAAAAAAAAAGACAAGCCAAATTATTATTGCTTAAATAATAAAGCCCAAAAATTGTAAAATCAACCACGACGATAAAGAAAATAAATACATTTAAAAATTGTAAAACATAAATTAAAGATCGATTGCTATGGAAAAGCATCGAATTAAATCTAAAAAAAAAAAGGTTCGGAAAAAGTCTCTTGGCTTTTTTTTTAATGCGAAGAATATTTATTTGATTCAATAGTCACCATCATCAAAAAAAATTTCCATCCCTTTTATCGCGCAATGGGCAAATAGGCTTTAGTTTTAATTAAAACCTAATTCCATAGCAGTATCTCTATTTACTCCCGAACTCACAGATTCATCATCACTAAACGATTGTTGGTGGATCAACACATTAGGGCGTGTAGCATAACCGTTTGCCAAGCTTTCATCATCAGATGAAACTAACGTGGATTGGACTATTTGTTGGTCAGGCCATGCAAAATGCATGAATAATGATGGCGATAAAGGGTATTGTCTTTGAGAAGTTGGCCTCGTTGAAGGTGACGACAAATTGTTGTTGGATGTGGGTGATGGTGAATTGTTATTATTGTTTGAAGTCGTTTGCAGTATCGGTGCTGATGTGTGAGATCGATGTAATGATCGTCTATGCACTTTAGGTATGGTGTTTTTAGATGCAGAATTCGATGATGTTTGAAATTGACGTGGTGGTTGTTGAGAATTACTTGAAGATGCGGTAGAATTACCAATTTCTTCTTGCTGCTTTTGCTGTTGCTGCATTGTCGTCGCCATCATCATTTGAGCTCGAACACTCGAACCGGAAAGGGATGTACTCATTTGTGACTGTTGTTGTGAATGCCGTATTTGTTGATCATTCAATAATTGTCTGTCATCACTTGATGAGAACCGTCTCTGCCTTTTCGGTACGCTCTGAATATTTGGTCCGGGACTAAATGCGTTATTTGAATATTGTGCGGTAGGGGCTGACGTGGATAATACAGATGCCGAAGCAGGTGTATTTATGACGCCTGATCGAGAGTTCATATTACCCGTAAATGATGTTCTTTTACCCATTACACTCATGCTAGCACCACCAGGACCTAATTGTACACTATTACCTTTTACACCATTTTTACCGGGATTTTTTCCAGCCGCTGCCGTGCCACCTCGATTACGTTTCTTTATAACGTCGGTCTTTAAACTCAAAGGTCTAACAACGCCATGCAATTTCAAGAACAAACCACATGCATTACATAGGGGTTGACCTTCGGGATTGCGACGCCATAACGGCGTCGTCTGTGTATGACAATTCGTGCAAGTGGTCGGTACCGCGTTCTTTGACGAATTACCACCATTGTTGTTATTTGGATCTTTAGGTATTGTGGGAGATGGGGGTGCTGATGATGAAGAGTTATTGTTATTTTGAACGGATTTTAACGGTGCTGTCAAAGAAGCACGGGAAGATGACCTCGGTCTTTTTCCCGGTGACGTCAACCCGTTGGATGATTCCCCCTCACCACTTTGCAGTGACGATGAAATGTTCTTATTATTTGTATCAACGCTAGATGATGAATTTCTTTTTATCTTGGAGGTACTATTTATATTGTTGTTACCACCATAATTCCTTTCACCACCTCTACCCCATTCCCTTAAATTTGATTGATCATATCCCATTGAACTTGAAGCTTTATCTTTACCATCAGATTCTTCTGAGGAACAAATATGATCATTGGACGGTAAATCATATGAAATAGATGAAGGGGATGTGCTGAACAATTGAGATGGATTAACGTGAGATAGCGAGGACAAGTTTAACTGATTATTAGGACCGTTTACGTAATAAATGTTGACCATATCGAAAACTGATGCCGCTGTAGAATCTCCATTCGTACCAAGATCACAGTCACCGAAATAAAACCCTCCACTATCTACCGGACGAGCGGATGACTGATATGGTATTTGCGCGGAATTATTCATATCAGCAGGATTGGTCAATTCGCCGAAATAAGGATAAGAATGAGGAGCCGATGAGCTCAAGAGAGCTGACGAAGCCCCAGCATAATCCATCGAATGGTGATCATACGGAGGATTATAAGGCGTATACGTATATTGCGTACTAGTCGACGCGCTGGTCAAAGACGACGACATCGAATCTGGTAATTCTATGTCAGAGTCATCGGCAGTATCATTAGGTATTGTTATACTAGATACTGGAAGAATCAAACTGGCGGATCTCTGTCTTTGTGTCTACATTCATCGATCCCGGCATAAAATTTTTTAAAAGAAAGAAAAGGAAGTTGTTAATAAGATTAATTCAATAACGGTATTCATGGTAAATAGAATTAAGGATTTGCTTTAACCTTCTTGAAGGGATAATTTCCAACCGAATTATTCATGT
Organism: Funneliformis geosporum; assembly: GCA_946474995.1. NCBI lineage: Eukaryota > Fungi > Glomeromycota > Glomeromycetes > Glomerales > Glomeraceae > Funneliformis > Funneliformis geosporum. The sequence goes on along the minus strand of CAMKVN010000357.1, from coordinate 23,287 downwards.
TGGAAACCCCTCTAGACACGGGAATTGCTATCGGACGCATTTGAAGGTTTGAAGTTTTCCCAGGAAAGTTTACATAATTCTTCCTATTTAACGAGAAGGAAGGATGGGAGAAACAGAAGTCTTCTGTAGCATTAGTACCACTAAAATTGAATTCAAGTTCATTTGAAGGGGTAATTGGAGTCGTATGAGCTGCTGACGAAGAGACTACGGGAATAGGAATAGCCGAAGTCTTTGAAGTGAGAACGGGCGAAGGGGATGACGTATATGAAGAATGATTATCATCCGTATTACTTGTACTAGTATCTGATGGGGAATTTACTAGATGCGCATCATCTACAAACATTTCTTCAAACTTATGATCTTCTAAATGGTCTACGGAGGTGCTAGTAGGTAAATCACGTTCACAACCGTCATCATCCGAAAATGAATCCCCCATCTCCACATCAAATTGTTCACTCATGCTTATTCCTCCATGTACATTATTCCTAAAGTTTTTTTATTATCATTATTATTAAAAAAAAAAAAATGTGAATGATCGATTTTAAAAATTATGAATAAAAATTTTTCTTTAACGCTTACTTTTCATTGGTAGGTTCAACCTTGGTTTGTTTACACCCTAAAATTTTGGAAGACCTTTTCGAATTCGAGGAACGGAAAGTTGCAATATTTGTGGTGGGAACCTTGTTATAATTACGATTGTTGGATGGTGGTCGTATCAATTGCTCTTTTTCAAGATTTTTCCGCCTTAAAGTGACAGCCATCATACGCCAAGTCATATTTTCGACACGAATTCCATCTGGTAAGGCGTCTTTTGCTTTTGTATATAATCGCCAGACCGTGGCAGCCAAAGGATCCTTTTTAGATTCATCACAATCATCATCACTGATATCATCATTCGACTTGTTCTCGCAAGGTTTTGGGAAGAGAGGAGGTTCCAAAAGAACTTTATGAATTTCTTCCAATGCGGGTTTTTTTGATTTTTCTGGATCTTTTGATTTTTTACAATCAGACCATTTAACATTATTTAACACCTTGTTATTATTTGTATTGCGGGTCATATTTTTGTTTTTAACATAATTCGAGTTGACACCAAAATTATTTTGACGGCAATTCGTTAATAACTGATGGTTATGCTGGTATTCCGTCTTTGAAGCCGTGGTGGAAGTCTGAGAGGACTTTCTAAAGTCACCGTTACGCTGACTTGGAACCCTGTTGAAAGTTAAGTGACGTGAGCCAGCGGGAAAGTTCTGTTGTGTATGCAGTTGTTCGTTTAAGCTCCCTTGAATTCCGCCGTCACCGTTGCTGTTGCAATTCAGATTATTAGGATTCAATCTACTTATAGTCGTGATTGTGGTATCAAAGTTATCCGAAGGTGGCAGATTGTGAGAAAACGAAGGAGGTTGACTATACGTCGATACCATCCCGTTAGAGGATTTTTATATATATACAATATCTCGGTGTTTGTGGAAAAAATTTTTTTTGTTTTTTTTTTTAAAAAAAATTTATCGATTTCCTAATTCTTTTTATTGAAAAGTAAGGATAAGGAATAAAAAAAAATATGAAATGGAAAAAAAAAAATATGCGTGTGTTTTATTATAAAAGAAAAAATAAAAAAATAAAAATAAAAAAAATAAAAAAAAAACCAAAAGAAATAAAACCTATTTAATAAAAAAATTTGAATGAAAAAAAAAAAAAATAAAAATAAGGGATTATAAATTAATTTTGGGGACAATAAAAAAAATTTTTTTTTTATAGTTTTGAGTTTGTGTTGTTTGTTTAGTCGTGTGAAATATAGTTTTATAACTTCTTTTTTAATATTTTATATATATATAAATATAATTTTTATTTTATTTTAACTTTTTATTCAAATGAATTAATTGAAATAAAAAAGGGGGGGGGGTCAAAGAAGAAGAACAATTGGCAAAAGGTTGAGATTTATTATTATTATTATTATTTCAAGTGTGTTTGGAATTTAAAAGGCGGTTTCCGTAAGGGCTTTTATAAAAAGTTGTGATGTTGAAAAAAAAAAAAAGAGTTGAGAAGGAAGAAAAGAGGGAGAAATGTTTGGATGAATTTCCCCGAGTTTGTTACCAAATTTTTTTATATGATTTTAAAGTAAAGTGGGTTATTTATATGTTACTTTAAAATAGTTTTGTAATTAGATGGATGATGAACATCATCATCAAAATGAAATTAGATAATAAGATAGTTTAAAAAATTGTATTAAACCAACAACTACTTTTTTTCAATAGTATGCAGAATAGTTTATTTTTTTATTTATAAAATTTATGTGAATGATTACATATCAGATATGTAATGGTTTTTTGCCCTAACTAAATGGCTTTTTTTTTATTTTTATTTTTTTTTTTACCATTTGAGAACCAAATACGTTACGAGATTGTTCTTTTTTTTCGTCTTGCGATACATGAGTGATGATGTATAATGAGCTTTGGGCCGGTTTTCGGAGAGCATCAGTAATAAAGAGTTAAATTTGGTCAAAAAAGAAAATTTTTTTTATTTCAATAATTTCAATTTCAGATTCAAAAGTGGTACCAAAAGATGATGTATGAGCGTTGCAGGTAATTCTTTTGTGCACATCGTGTGGAAGCATTTTTTTTTTTTTTATGATGTTTAACGAGATCTCAAAGTAAAAAATATTGGAACCCCCCTCTCAAGTAAATAAATAAGATTAAAATCAAAGATAAAATATGTATGGTTTAAATAAATTAATAAATAATTTATATGAAATCATTTATTTATAAATTCTCAAATTGGCTCGTATTTAAAAAGCAAATTTTTTTTTTTCACGAGCATAAACAAGTTTTTTATAACCTTCCCAAAATTTCATCAATCCTGCTTGGTTTGGTTAGAATCGTATGGTAAAGTTCAATAGATTCACATTGTACTGTTGTAACATTTAACAAGATTAATAATAAACAGATAAACAAAAACACAAAACAAGTTTATATTCCTTTATATTCTATCGCGATTGAAAAAAAAAAAAATTCACAAAAAAGAAACGAGAGGAAATCTAGAGTTTATATCTTTATAAGGCTCAATGTTTTTTTTTTTTTTTATCTTTTCCTTTTTATCTGGCGTAAATCATCCCACAAGATGCTTGGGAAGCTAAAAAATGACAGTTTTCCCTGAGAAAGGAAACTGGTTTAAAAGGGAAATACTCTAGCATCCACTTTTTTTCAAATTCGTCAGTCTTACATTTCTGTGGACGAATTACGCCATCTTATATTAAGGTCTCAGATTCATTTTAGTTACAAATGTTTGTTTAGATGCAAATCAAGTTTCAACCTCTCTCGCTCCTTTATTAAATTACGTTAAGACCGCCTTTTAACCAAATACGAATAGTTTCTTTCACTTTTTGTTACTGATATTGGGATAAGATCCTACAGATAGGATTTACCTTCAATTGATCTAAACCATAAATAAACAAAGTCTCAAATTTCTTTCAATTGAATTTCAAATCGGTTGTGATGACGAAGCGCGTTTTTCTCTTTTTGGCAAGGCGCGAAAAGTCATCAGAACATTCGCGTACATAATAATAATTATTTTTATCATTGTTCGGTCAGTTGAAATTTTCCAAATGTTATTTATGAAAAAAAAAGAGGCCAATGAGAACAGCATTCTGAACAAAAGAAATGTGTTGCCAATGAATACAAATATGCAACCAATGCATAAATTTTAAGTGTGTATTACTGAGCCACGCAAGACCGATCCGACCAATCAGATGGATGCGTGACCCTGAAACCTTTTTTTTTTTAGAAAGAAAGAAAGAAAGAAAAAGAATCAAAAAGGTCATCGTCTGTAAAAGGCCACAGATCACAAGATGAATTTTTACAATCGGTGACATAAAATCAGTTTGTTATCTGTGATTCCAATGAAGATAATAGTGCATAATCTGAGGAATTTCTAATCAATTAAGGTTTCTCAATTATGACTTTTAATAAGTTAAGCGCGTATTTATTTAGAAAATTTTATATTAAAAATACCCATTTTTGCAATATCAGCAATATCACGCGTGAATAATATAGATTAGGTTTTCCGTTTGAAAAAAAAATATCATGTATATGTATATATTTATATATAAACACAATATGTGTACATTAATTAAGATTAACTTAAAAATAGACTACGTCCAAATAAATCTTTTCTGAATTCCTTTGTCGATATTTTAGTTCTTTGCATCCCTTTTTGATCTTCAATTTATCAGTCCAAAACAAGAAAGAAAAATCCTTGCCATACGCGTGTCCTGATATGATGCAATGAAATACCTTCTCTGAAAACCAACTATCGATCATTCCTATATTCATTCGACACGTACCATCTCGACCATTCCTTTGCTTGGATCATCGTCAATATTTCTAATTTTATTCATAAAAATAATTTAAATTAACAAAATCATTAAAAACTTAATTAAGATTAACTCCCACGTTGTTCATTATATTAATTCGATTAAGATTTAAAATTTAAAAAAAATTAAATAAAAATAACTGCGGTGGATTGTGTTCGGTTCCTGCACAAACACGAGGCTGCTCAGAAAAAAAAGAATTGTGATGGAATTTTTTTTCCTTTAAAATATTTTTTTCTCTTGAAAATTTCTCTTTTTTTTTTTTAAAAAAAAAATGCAGGTATGGTAAATCTGGTTTTTTTTTTATGAGAAATGTACGCATTTTATTTAAGCTGCGCCATAAAACGCCGAGTTACCACATGGTGCAACCTAGACTCATTTCATCTTTTTCATGTGATGTTGTTGTTAGTCCATTAGACCCCATGACTTCTTTCTAAGAATGAATGACGGTTATAGAAACCATAAATGGGATGATTGTATCGGATAATTTTTTGGGTGCATCATGGACTTGACGTAACATCTAATATCGCATGTATTTGTGTTATAAATCGCCACGAGATTTTCCGGTTTCTCTAGGGGAGATATATGAGATTATATATATTATATATATCACGCATGTTTCCCAAAAAAAAAAAAGGAACGATAAGGTTAAATAATGATAATGGGGGATTGGTTCGATGTGCTATTATTAGTAATGTTATTGGTTTTGGGTAACCTTAAACAATGTGTCAAAAAAATTCGTAACTTTATATATCCATTGTAAAAATAAAAAAAAAACTTATTCACATCTTTTTGATTTTATAAATCCCCCTTTGCTTATCAATGTTTATTATCGTTTTTTTAAAGTTGACAGATGTATATATTAATCATGGTGCACATTTTATCCTGTCAAATCCGGTTTTCGTAATGGGTGTAACCGTCGGCACTAATAGGGTAATCGTCTGTTAACTGTAAAAAAAAAAGAGAAAAAAAAGAAGAGTAGGGGGGGAATGAGCCCTTTCCCATCGGTGAGTTCTTTAAAACCTTTGCAAAAGTTACATTTATATCACATGTGTGATTTTCGTCACACAACCCATTACAAACAAGGTTAATATGCATAAACAAACATGCAATAATGAACTTGATTCATTTCATGCAGGGAATTAGGAAATACACCTTGTGATTAAATTTGAATGTACGCACATACAGCGTGCATATAAGGTAAATATTGTACTAATGAAAAAGTCAAATGTGTGAATTATGAATAAAACTTCCTGTGTGGAGCTTAACGTCAATCTTGTCCTAAAACCATTTCAAGATGACGACGAGCTGCTTCTACTACATGCGATTCATTGCATGAGATCATGCCTGATTACACACTTTTTTTTTTCTCAACGCTCTTGAAAAAACCTTAATTTTTTTTATAAAGAAAATTTTTTTTTCTCGCAATCCGGTAATCCGGTGGCTTAGGGATCTCTTTATCCGCAGCATAGCGTTCTTTTATGGAAGTCGCGTGAAATAAGGTTTGCCCTTCCTCAAATGATGGGTCAATTCTCCAGATGCGTGGATGCCTGATTATTTGTTTCCTTTATATGTCCATTCATTCGTTTGAATAACAAAATTCGGTTCACAAAAAATCTTGTCCTTACCGAAAATTTCCTAACCGTTTGCAGGACGCTTTGTGCGCATCTATGGTGTTGCTTGACAATCCATTCAAATATTTACACGAGAACAGTGAATAAAAGTTATTTGCGAATTATTTATGTTTACGCAATCTTCACTTGATTTATTGGGTTGGGTTACTCATGAGTAATTGGATCAATGAAAAAAACGAATCGCGTATATTTCTTAATAATTGGTGACCCAAACATTAGCGTTCGTGCGACGCGATGACGACGATCGGGATCGAGCATTCGTTTTTTTTTTATTTTTATTATGTTATTTTATTTCTATTTTTTGATAACCTATAATAAATAATGATGAATCCAATGGAAAGTCATGCGATTTTTGGAATCCAATCACCCGTGAGAATCCGAATGATCCCCAACGAAAAGCATATGTTTCGCGTATTGCCTTTTCTTTGTATTTAAATATTATTAAAAGTCAACATCCATCCTTATAGTTTAATTGTCGTTACACGTACGCAAAAAAAAGTCCGGCGAGTTTTAAGGAATCAAGTTTATAACATGATTTACCTTCAGGCTTGTTTGGGCGTTAAATAAATCGTTAGGAAGTTTCCAACGGGTTTGTAAACGGAATTCTCCGAAATTCAAAAGGGACCATCACACGACTTTTTGTTTTTTCAAAAGGCATTTAAAAATCTTTTCAGTTTTACTTTTTTTTTTTCAACTAGATTAAAAAAGGTTTAACATCTGTTAATCTAAAAAAAAGGAAAAAAAAAAAAAAAAAAAAAAAATGAGTCTCCTTTGATGGTGAAAAACAAGGAAAAAGATAAAAATTAAAAAAAAATTAAAAAAAAGGGTCCATCCCAAGGATTTTCATTTTAGAAAAAGGCGTTAATGTTTACTTGTTATGTGCGGTTTTGTTTGAATTTCTATAATATAAAAAAAAAAAAATTCTGATTTTATTGTTATTATTATTTATTCATTTGGAAAGTATTTACGCAGATCTTATTTATTTGGTTGCCAAATGCATAATGAAGTATAATTGAGACTTTCGGGATCATGATTTTTTTTTTCCTTAAGGAAACGATTTTTCTATAATTTTAATTTTTATTATTTTTATTATTATCAAATGATTAATCGGATAAGCGAAACGTCGAATGAGCTAATGAATGCAAACAACGACACAAATAAAAAAAAAAAAAAAAAACAAATCAATAAATTAAAATCGACCTCATACGGTTAATCACAAAGAATCAAAGAATTTTCTTGTGTAGTATTAATAAATTAATGAAAATTTTATTAATTAATTAATGTAAACACCAAAAAAAAAAATAAAATAAGATATAAATAAAAAAAAAAAAGTCACCACTTAGAAATCCAATCCCTTTTAGTTTGTTAGACAAATTAAACATATGTTGCAACATTAAAAAAAAAAAAATAAAGTGTGAGACAAACAATAAATAAACAAGAAACCTTATGTAACCATTTTCACCTGCATCTGACCAATCCTTTTGATAAAAGATTTGATCAACTTGCATGAAAAAGATATCAGCAAAGAAATCATTCCCTGAAGATCATGGATTTATTTGGAATATCTTTACTAATGTAATAAAGTCTATCAATGAAGTTTAAAAATACCTCGAAAAATTCGTAATGGAATCGGCCGGGACGGGAAGGATAGCGTTGGTTAAATTTGATACCTTCCCGATTTATTTACGTATGTTTAGACCACAGTAAATTGACAAAAAAAAATCTTATTAGTTTCGTACATCCCTTCCTTTTCGAGATATAAGATGATTATTTTTCATGCATGAATGTTAAATGAACATTGACAAGTTTTGTTTTTTTTTTGTTATCAGACAAAAGATAATTGATATGATAATCTGAGATCTTATCCATGTTGTGAAACCGGACCATTTAATTTCTTACACCTTAATATAATAAATTGGAATTTATTAATTTGTTTGGTTTCAAAATTTTCGCTAAGCTCCGATGAATTTGAAGAATAAAAGGATCCGTAGAAGGAACCCCCTTCATGGATATACGTCTGAGAACCGTTCGGTAACTTCATTTTTCCTATCAAGGTTTTGAAACTTCAAAATGGATTTTTTTTTGACAAACGCGTGCAACGCGTGCACTTGCGCCCAAACGATTTTTTTTGTTAACCACTAAAATCGTTGGAAACGCCCCATATGGTGGATTGATATAATGCAGGGATGAGTAACTAAGTTAGTTTTAGAAACCCAAGGAAAAGAAAATCTGGGTAAACATGAGCATCAGCATATATTAAATGCAGATTGGTTTCGGATGTTGTTGTGTAAATATTTGTGTAAAAATTGGGTTATTGTTTTTAATTAATTAATCAAAAAAAAAATTGTAAAAGGAAGCTGAATGACAGATAATAGTGTATAATAGTGATAGAGCGTTAATAAAAAATAAAAAATAATAAAAAAAATAAAAAAAATAAAAAAAATAAGGGCAACTCTAAAAAATAAAAGAATCGAATGCCTTAGTCCTTAATCAACCAATGACATGGTAAAATTGGATTTTAAAAATTTCTTATATTGCGTCATTCACTCGTTTATATTAGATAATAATTCATAAAAAACGGGTTTATTTTCCTTTTGGTTACTCTTTTTTCCTAGTTAAAAAAGTGATGTAACAAACAATAGAGATAAAACTTGATAATTTGATACTTTAGCTTTGTCTACCTTACTAGTTTTCATTAAAAGTTGAAACAAAATCAACAAATTCGATCCTTTTTTAGAATCAATATTATTATTTCATCGACAATCTTTTGTCCAAATGTCGATCGATCTCTTTATCTTTCTCATTAGGTTGATTCTAAACTGTTAACATTGAGAGATCACTCGTTAATGATGTATGACACATAAAAAAATCAAAAAAGTAGCGTAACGGAAATAGGAGAATTTGTCAGTAGTCACAAATGAAACTTGGGACAATGACGACTTTGATTTCATCTCCCAACAATTTTACGAAATTTGTTTTAATTAATTTTTAAATTAAGCTGCATGAAAATGTTGTTGATATTAACACAAAGATTTCATTTCCGCCTTCCATTTGTAAATCGTAAATTTTATTTTTTTTTCAGATGAGGAAACATAATAATATCATAATAAAATATAATATAACAATAATAATAATAATAATAATAATCATCATCATCTCTTTTTTTTTTTTTTTTTTTTTAAAAAAAAATCTTATTATCCTTATTTCATTCTTCATTTCTTCCTTCTCTTTTTTTTCTTTTTTTCGATCGTTTCAAAAATGGGAGTGGGATCGTCATATGACAAATTCTATTGAATTCCCTTCTAGACCAATAAACCGGAATGTTTCATCATAGATCCTTTATACTGTAAATCAATTACTTTAGAATTTAAAGATATGTTTGATGGTCATCATAACGCATTTTACGTTTACAAAAACGATTATTTTTGGGGGACCAAGCAAAAAAAAAAAAAAAAAACCACTTTTTTATTTTTGTCTCATATGTCTGACCGAATTTTATATTTAGAAAAAAAAACTAAAAAAAAAAACTAAAATTCAATTCTGAAAAGTTAAGGTAAACAAGGATCTACTTTTGATCTTACTTGAAATGATCCCGGTCCTACCGCTTTTTTTTTTAAAAAAAAAAAAAAATAAATAAGGTTCGTGTTTCAACTTTCTCTCGCCCATTCTTTTTTTTTTTTTTTTTTCATCCTTTTCTTTTTTTTAAATGACTGTAATTGGGAATCGCGGGACAATTAATAATATGCACATGTATACAAATCAATGAAGTAACTTCACATACATGGATCACAGAGTAAACAAAGAAAAAGAGAAAAGGAACAATAAGGAAAGACAAAAGAGATCACTTAAAATAGCAATTCATAGGTAAAGCCCAAACAATAGAATGACAGAAAGGAAGAAGAACATCACAAGGAAAAAAAAACAAGGTTGAATGTCAATCAAAATAAAACGAACCCAACAAAGGAAATTGGCATCATCACGAATATTTCCTGGATGTTATTGTTATTACACGAAAATATTAAACTTATTTAGGCAATTATGATAATATTATTCTATTTTACCAACATAAAAAAAAAAAAAAAAAAAAAAACGCCTTCTGTTCCTGCCGAACTCTATTTCTGGCTTAATAAAAAAAACCCAATCAATGGGGAAAAATCTTTAGGGATCGTGGTAAAATTTGAACGCGTTATAATAAAGTTTTACTTTTATTCTAACCAAATAAATTTTTTTGTATCATGATAAACAAAAAACGTTCTTATAATATGCATGAAAAATCAAGTGAATTGTAACATGGAATTATTTTCCTGAAAAATAATTTGGTAAAACGAACATGAATTAACAAACTCATTGCATTTATTTTTAATTACGGATTATTTTTTTTGCGTGGGTGCAGATTTAGTTATATTTGTTTTTAAGCTACAGCATTAGCGATTGTTGAGATTGTTTAATTAATAATTCGGTTCCCCCAAAAAAATAAAATAAAATAAACAATATATATATATACACATATATAATACAATACAAATATTGTACAATATATATAATATAAAAATATCGAAGGATTAAAGAAACCTACACGATATATATTTATTTCATCAACATTTACACACATGATTAAATAATCGGGTGTTTAATTATTATTATTTTTTAAAACATTAACTTAATGATGCCATGTCGTATTTTATTTTTTTTATAAATATTTGACGCGATCATAAATAAATGAAGACGTGTTTTTGATTTCTCTTAAAAGAGCTAGTGCATAATAAAATCAATCACAACTTCCCATTATCGGGTTTAATTCTATAACCGGCCCTTGGAAACCAAATCACAACCTCAAACCCAGTTTTATCAACGTCATGAGGTCTAATCCCAATAATCCTATCGCCTAAACTAACAATCTTACCTTTAACGGGAACTTTACCATAGTCATCAGGTTGAATGATAACATTATCCCCCAATTTTCTTGTAGCATCTTTTTGATCTTGTTCAACTTTTCTTTCCCCACCATTTAAAGGTTTATACTTTTTAGCAATCTCTAATGCTTCTTCACCGCTAATCTTATTCGGTTTGATTCCGCTTGATTTAACATATTTTAAAAATCTATTGAACCAAGAATAAGTTTTCGGATATAAATTAGGATATGAAATCTCTTTTGCACCTTGAGTAACATCTAAAAACCAGATATTGCTTGCAACATGAATATCTGATATGCTTGGGTACGGCGTATCTAAGAACCATTCCCTATCATCATCCGAAAATTGTAACTCGACCCATTCAAAGTTGGATTTAATTTGATCAACGAAATATGGTCGTGTTTGTAAAAGTTTCTCGGTATTAATTGGTATTCCAAATAACGAAGCTCGATCATCTTTGAATTCTTTTGAAGTGAAAATTTTTGGCGTTGATGGATCTTTCGAAAAGAATGGAATTACCCCCAGAATGGCAGGTATAAAGTAACGCTAAAATATGTTTATAATACAGGCGAAATTAGCAAATAGAATTAACAAAAGTAATCATGAAAAAGTAATTTTTTTACATCTGTCCACATGGCCATGGATAAGCCCAATCCCCTGTCACTTTTATCGGATCCATTTCTTTTTGGGAAAAGGGTTGGTTCCGGATATCTATAATAATAAAAAAAAATGGTAACTTAAACAATCGTTATAATCGTTGATAACCCATTTTTATTAACCTTCGTTCTAATTCTTCAATAATCGATGCAGAATCAACAAAAATATCTGATCCAATTTGAAGAACTGGAATACGTCTGTACCCATGAGTTAACGGTTGCAACAATCTATGCAATTCAAACGATAGTCGTTAAGAAAGAAAATACTAGAACGAAGAATATATTTTTTTTTTTAAAAAAAAAATAATTTTACGGTCTTGGAAGGATTTGAGGTACAATGACTGAAGTCCATTGTAATTTCTTTATGGCCAATGCCCAAACAATCTTTTGGGAATACACCGAACCTAAAAAAAATTAACAAGAAAATAAATAAATAAAAAGTCATCCAAACGAATTATACGAATTCAAAATAATTATATATAATACCTGGATAATGATGTAAAATAATTTGTTCCATTAAAAGTTGGGATTATAAAAAATCGATCTTATATTTATAATTTTTCATGTGATTAATTGATGCAAATCACATTAGTCAACAATATCAATTTGATTTACCAAGTTATTATAAATCATTATACAAATAAGAAAATTTCCCGCTGATCCGGTTCATATTTGACCGATTCCGAATGCATTATATTAAACGCGAACCATGATGTATTGAATTCACATGTTTATTAAACATGGTTTTATGCAGAGAATTTGAAGAAGCTCAAATTTAATGAAACCTGTTTTAACATGTAGGAAACCTTTAAATGATTATTCCTTAAATCTGATTAACTTCATTGAGTTTAGAAAAACCTACTAGAAATTAGGTAAAGATATTTATTATAAACAAATAGTTTTATTATCGAAAACTCCCAAAATTGTTTTAGGCAGGCACCCTTAGCACAAATTCAAACCATGTAAATGAGGAAAGAGGCGGACCGCATATTTCTTTTTTTTGTATAGGATTTTAGTTTTCTTTATCGTATCTCTTCCTTATTCATAAAATTAGTCCTTTTAGATTTCATTGAAGTTATAGTCATACTAGCATTGTCAAAATACAGTCATGTGTTCTTAGTTTACTCCGATTCACTAAACCTAGAATTGACATGTGACTTTCATTAGTTTGCTAATTCGAATGTGTGCGAATTGTATTTAAAAAAAAAAAGAAATGTAAACATAGTGAACATAATCGATGGTAAATGGTTCGGCCTCAAAGTAAAACAATCAAAAACAAGGCATAAATAAAGATTTAAATGAACTATGGAAGAACTGACCTCTGTCGTGGGGCGTAGTATATTATTTGAAGGTTGAAAAAAAACTGACATATACATGGACGGCACTTCGCTTTTGGTAGGATTTGCTATTTACGTTTATTTACTGCGGAAAGTGAGAAAATTTATAAATACAAATACAGTAATTTTTATATTCCTGATTTTAATTCTAAATGTACTTGGTTGCACGGAATTAATTACATTAACTTGGTTCTCGAATCGATGTAACTGATTTTTTTTAAAAAAAAAGAAAATCGCGTGTCATGAACAAATTCTTAATGTTTTCGTCATTCAATTATTCAAGAATTAATCATAATCAGCTTGATATCTCATTCTTGACTAAACAAAAAAATAAATGCTCAAAACGTTCATCTTAGTCGAGCTCAAGTGTTTAAGAACAACATGATAAAAACAAACAGATTAATTAGCCTAGAATCTATTAGATGTAGTCGATAATGAAATTTAACGATATTGATGAAGTGCGAATTCGCTGGCATACAAATACCGAACTCTGATTTTAGAAAAAAAATTTATACCTTTGGCTTTAAAATTTTAATAAACTTAAAACCATTCAGGCCGCGCTCAAACCCACCAAAGTTATATAATTCAGAAATTTATCAATATAAATAGTATTTGCAATATATTACAAAATTCAATCTTGTCTCAGGGAAATTTTAAATTTCGATCTTACAAACAATCTTTATCTGCAATTTCTTTAGGATAAATCATAAACTTCAATTAACAAAAAACAAAACATTATGTAACGTATTCGTTTACTTTATTTTTTAATAAAAAAATCTATATTATAAATATTATAATAAAAAAAATAATAGCATAACAAATTTCTCCGCTTTTAAATTTTTACCATTTTTTTTTTTTTTTTTTTTTTTAGAATTTCATCACAAAAATTATTTTAATTATTTTTTTTTTTTTTTTTTATAAAAAGAACTTTTTACCAATTAAATTTCAAACTATATTATTATAAATTTTTAAGCTTCATTTTCCAAAAAGAAATAATTGCCACCTAATAATTTAAAAAAAATCAAATCAAATTAAATCCATCCAATAAATCCAATATACGTAATATAATTGATTACACTTACTTGATTTTTGTTCTTTATCTTTCATAGAATCCGCTTTATTTATTCTTGGCCTAAAATTAGTTGGATCTCGTCTAAATGTAATCTCGAGAGATCCAAGGAACTTATTCATACCCGAGAGTAGGGATTGTGGGCTAAAAATAAATAAATAAATTAATTTAATTAATGAAATGTGTTTGTAAATGATCACTTATTGCGAAAAGTGCCCAGTTCTCTAACTTACGTATTAGCAGTAGCTTTTACAGATGGTGATCCTTCATATACAACAACACGATCTGCCAAATAAGTAGCCATAATGAAATCATGCTCTACAACAAAAGCTGTTTTCTTGTTGTGAAGAATGAACCTAAAAATAAATAATAATAATCAATAAAAACGTTTTAATTAATGTGACTTTAAGCATATATCTATCTACCTTTTGATGACTTTAGCCGCAACAACACGTTGTTCAGAATCCAAATATGCAGAAGGTTCATCTATCAAATAAATGTCTGCCGGTTGACCTAACGCCAGCACAATTGCCACACGTTGAAGTTCACCACCAGATAAACTTGCGACTTCTTGATCAATAATATTCTCAATTTGCATGGGCTTCACAACATCGGTTTGAAATTGTTGATGCATGAACATATTTTTGATCTTTTTAATGAATAGACTGCGCACAGTTCCTGGGTACTTTGGTGAGATCTTTTGTGGTTTATAACTAACATTCAATTCAGGTACTTGTTCATCACCATCGGCTTTGATTCCACCAGCCAATAGCTTGATAAATGTAGTTTTACCGGTTCCATTTTCCCCAAGCATAACAATAATTTCAGAATCCGTAAATCCGCCAGATTTAACGGTCAAATGAAAATCACCTATTGTTCATGTAATAGCTATAATCAGTAAAAATCTAAACTAGTTAACGTTACTTTATAAAATACCTTACCCAAAGTTTTTGTCATATCAGGATATTTATATATTCTATGCTTTTCTACTTCCTTTTCATCCTCAGCAGTTTCTGCTAGTTTAAATGTTAGAGATTCTTCACGGAATCTCAAATTCTCTGTTGGCACCTTACCATCCAAGAATATATTAATGCCTTCACGAACTGAGAAAGGCATAGTAACAACTCCATATACTGAGGGCATACCATATAGCACGCAAATGAAATCGGAAAGATAATCCAAAACCGATAAATCATGCTCTACAACAATAACATAACTTAAAATGAAAAATTAAGTTAGGTTGGAACGACTTAAATTGTAAAATAATAATAATAATAATAATAAAATACCTGCCCGGGCTTAATAATCTTCTTATCGTCCTAGCGGCATTCAATCGTTGTTTGACATCCAAATACGATGATGGTTCATCGAACATGTAACTAAATCAAGGTAATGAGTTATTAATTACCCTAAATTCGTATAAAGCAGATGATAAAACTTACATGTCTGCCTTTTGAATGCACACAACAGCAATTGCAAAACGCTGTAGCTCTCCACCAGATAGATCAATTACTTGACGGTTCAATACATCTTGTAGATCTAAAGCACTTATCATATCTTTCTTATTATCTCTTTCCAATTTAGCATCAATCAAAGCAGTAACTGTCCCTTTGACAGCTTTTGGAATATGATCTACATATTGGGGTTTGATAATTGCCTGATTTCAAAATGAGACAATCTAATTTATACTCACACGAAGTTGGATCAATATAAAAATAACTAATGAATTAAAATCATTACCTTCAAATTATCTTCCAAGATTTTTGTGAAATAATTTTGCAATTCTGATCCGCGAAAATATTTTAAAATATCTTGCCAATCCGGAGGATCCTTTAAGATAAATAAGAATTTAACTGATCAATCCGATGCTAAACGCGAAAACGTGTCATAAAGCATACTTACTTCAAACTTTCCTAGATTAGGTTTCAATTTACCGGCCAAAATTTTAAGTGCTGTACTTTTACCAATACCGTTAGTACCAACCAATCCTAGAACTTGTCCAGGCCTAGGAACAGGCAATCGATGAAGCTTAAAAGAGTTTGCAGAATAACGATGAGTGACCTCTTTTTCGAGATTTGTGGGAAGATTTATAATCATAATAGCACCGAATGGACATTTCTTGGGGCAAATACCACAACCGATGCATAATTCCTCAGAAATAAAAGCAATTTTGCTATCTGGAGACACCTCAATGCAAAGCTTGCCTGCGAGTAGATATTTGCGTTATAACTTGAAATTTTAGTTCATTGAACCTAATGCTCGAAAAATAACGTAGATCGAGTGTCAAAATGCCTACCCATTCTAACGACAGGACATGATTTTTTACATTCCTGCCTGCATTTTTTCGGTTTACATTTATCCGAACTAACAATGGCAATCCTTGTAAGTTTGTCACTCATAATGGCAATATAAAAAATCTTCACGAAGAATTGAAAGGGCGCACATCTTTTTTTAATTAAATCAATCACATGTCATTCATTTACTGCGAGTCATATTCCTGCGGATTCTGCGGATTCACAGCCAGGCAAAAAAGTATTTATAAAAAAAAAACCTTTAATATATAGACCCGATATTAAAAATGAAAGTCACTGAACAAGATCTTCAAGAAGTTGACGAATTAGTTACTAAACTTTCTATTCAAGACAAAACTAGGGGTAAAGGGACTAAAAGATCAGTTAAGAAAAATGACTATGTTCACCAACTCTCTGGGATCGCGGTTTCTTCGTGGAAAATGAATGAATGGGACTACAAAAAAGGTCGAACTCCCACAAAAATTAGAGGGTTATTTACAAGACAGGTGGAAAATCGACATGAGATAATTATCCGTGGTTACGATAAATTCTTTAACGTTGGCGAAATGCCTGAAACTACGGTATACTTGCTTTTTTTTCATTTGCCATATGTATAATCCTGATCAAGATTAGTTGAAATATTCAAATTAATATCTAGTGGGAACATATTGAAATGAATACTGTTGGACCTTACGAGATTACAGTCAAAGAGAATGGATGTATCATATTCATTGGTGGACTTCCAGGTGATCATATTCTTGTTACAAGTAAACATTCAATGGGTGTACGAGAAGATGCCGTAGCTCATGCCATTGTAGGTGAAAAATGGCTTGATGAACATTTGGAAAAAGCGGGTAAAACTAAACAAGCTTTGGCAAGTTTTTTGTATGAAAATAGATTAACTGCGGTAGCAGAGGTAAAAAGATTTACGTCCTTTATTTGACGCGATTTTTTTATCGATGATCATTTTTATTCGTGTATTTAATTTACCGACGTTCGATCCATTTAGTTATGCGATGACCAGTTTGAAGAACACGTGTTACCATATAATACACCAGATCGTCGTGGATTATACCTTCATGGAATGAATTTAAATACGGTCAACCTCAAAACATGGCCAAGTGAAATGGTTGCAAATTTCGCAAAAGAATGGGGGTTTCTTCCAATTCATTATTATGTTAAACCATCTATAACCGAAGTTAAAAGCTTTATTAATGACATCAGACAAGATGGATCATTGGAAGACGGTATACCAATCGAAGGATTCGTTGTCAGAACAAAAACTATTTCATCTGAACAAGATTTTTTCTTTAAAGTTAAATATGATGAACCGTATCTTATGTATCGTGAATGGAGAGAAATTACTAAAGCACTATTGAATAAGAAAAACCCAAAAACCACTTATAAATTGAGTAGACATTACCTTGAATGGGTTAGGGAAAAAATTAAAAAACAGCCAGAACTTTTCAAGGGTTATCAACATAATCATGGAATTTTCCGCGTTAGGGATATGTTCTTGGAATATTGGAAGAATAGAGGTGGTATCGAAGGAATTCCAATAGAAGATAATCAACAATACCACAAAACCTTGTTGGTTCCAATTGGAACAATCGGATGTGGTAGGCGTTTATCATAATGATTGGTTTCGGTTATAAATTGACAACTAAATTTATCAGTTACTGCAGGAAAAACGGTACTCGCTTTTATGCTAGCTAAACTGTTTTCCTTTGTGCATATACAAAATGATAACATTGTTATGAAGAAACCACGTCTCGAATTTCATAAAATCATTAATGAATCATTCAAGACTCGCGATGTTGTAATTGCGGACAGGTAAAAAAAGGCAATGTACCTATTTTAAGTTTTCTTTATTGAACCATCTTCTAATGAATTACTTCATTTTTCAGAAACAATCATCTTAAGTACTTACGTAGAACTTTAATAGAAGCTGTGAAAGAAATTTGGCCAAAAGTTCGTATTGTGGCTATTTACTGGAATCATGATCGGCCAGATGACGAGATTTTTCAAATCACATCTAAGCGTATAGTTGCTCGGGGAGAAAATCATCAATCTCTCACTCCAAGCGATTCAGATTATGAGAAGGTAATATGGAGGTTCTTGGAAGATTTTGAACCTTTGGATTCAAATAATAATGTGGACGACCAGTTTGATGATGTAATCGATTTAGATATTGCCAATGATATTAAAACCAATCTTGAGATTGTAATCGATAGATTACAAGGCATCATTGGAATTGAAAAACCTGGTGAAGATGCGATTAATAATGCTATAGATGAAATAAAAAATTACAAGCCATCAATCCGTAAACGTCAATCATCTCAATCAGCTAATTGTGCTTACGTTGGGATTGCTTTAGACTTTAATATTCGAAATTTTCTTACAGAGTATTTTAAAGAACATTCGCAAAAAGATCCTGGAATCTTTAAGGAATTGGTCCAAAGGGATCGTATTAAATCTACATTTCATGTTACACTCATTAATCGCAAGGAATTAAAAAAAGGAAATAGTGAGCTTTGGAAGAAATGTATAGCAATGTGTGGTCAACAAGTGAAAATATATATTAGCAAGATAATTGCCAATGCTCAAATTATGGCTCTTGCCGTCGATAGATTTGATCCAGAAAATGTTCCTTATTCGAATAAATGTCCACACGTTACAGTTGGCACAATTAGTGATGATGTAAAACCCGTCCAAGCAAATTCATTATGTGAATCAGTGTTACGCGATAAGAATAGTGGTAATGAAGGACATATAATTACATTGGAGAAAGGATTGGAATTAACTGGAACTATCAAAGGGTTTAATTACTAATGCCATCACTTGTTTAAAGGTTTAAAATATTCTTAGCTTTGTATATTATAACATAAATGAAATTATTTAAATTATGATTTCTTTTACTATATCTGAATCTTTTTAAAAAAAATGCGTTAATAAAATGAAAATTTAATAAGACCTTTTTTACCATTTATCATTATATTATTTTTTTTTTAACACTTTTATTTACTTTAATTTATAATTTTGAAGTACGCATATGTTTAATTCTATCTCTTAACAGCCTTCTCAAAATTTTACCAGATGGACTTTTAGGGATTTGATCAATAAAATAAACACCACCACGTAACTTTTTATGATCAGCAACTCTTTGAGAAACAAATTCTTTAATCCCTTCTTTTATCTGATCGGATTGAATTATATTTGTTTTTAATACTACAAATGCTGCCGGGTATTCTGTTACACCGTCGTTGGAATATACACCAATGGCAGCAGCATCATCAATTGACGGATGAAGGATCAAAATCGATTCAAGTTCAGCTGGTGCTACTTGAAATCCCTATATCAAAGTATATAAATATAAGTTAATTTATTTATGATATGATAAAAAGTCTTTAAATTGAATATTTTATTTTGTTACCTTGTATTTAATTAATTCTTTAACGCGATCGATAATGAAAAAATTTCCTGTGAGATGAACATTTAATATTTAGTCTTTTACAATAAGCGAAATATGTAAATGAATAAATTAATTACATGTACCTTGAGGGTCAGCGAATCCTATATCTCCGGTATGAAACCAACCATGACTATCAATACACATGTCCGTATCTACTTTATTATTAAGATAACCCTATTAAATAAACAAATTGATTATTTTAATTATTTAATATATACAGTACAATGAATAAGTTATAAATCACCTTCATAACATTTGGTCCACGAATATAAAATTCGCCGGGTTCATTAAATCCGAGCTCTTAATAAATTGTTTATTTTATTTTTTAATTTTTAATTGAAAAAGTTTTTTTTTTTTTTTAATTGATTACCTTGACCATCCTCTGAAACTATTTTACATTCCACATTTGGAATGAGAATTCCGATCGAACCTATGGAAAAAAAAAACTTTTACGCGTTCAATAAGTTACAAATTAATCTCATGACAATTCATCGCTTTACCATTGATAATGTTATTAGTCTCTGCGATATGGGTAAGTGGAGATGTCTCAGTTAATCCTAGAAAGAAAAGCAAACCAAATTAAGCAAAATATCTATCATAAAAAAAAAAATCTTATTTAACAACGTACCGTAAGCTTGTTTGATTGGAATTTTATGAATTCTAGTAAATTATCGCTTAATTCTTTGCTTAAAGGGGCGGCAGCGGATATAGCCAATTTTAAACTTGATAAATCATATTTCTTTGCAATGGGATTTTTAACCAAGAGCAAAACAACAGGAGGAACAACCGTAGCTAAATTTACTTTATAATCTTGAATTACTCGACAAAATAGCTCTAATTCGAATTTAGGAAGAATAACGCACAAAGCTCCCTTTATATAAAACATACGTGTGAATATAAATGATTTTGTATCAGGATTGTAACTATTCGAAACTTTAAGATACCTTAAGAATAACAAGGTGTATAAGAAAGGTCAACCCGTACATATGAAAGAAAGGCTAAAAATTTAAAGCGTTAAATTTATAAATATCAGTAAAAAAAAAAAAAAAAAAATGAAGCTTATTTACGAGAAATCCGCTGAGAGAGGTCTGATGAGTGAATCCTTTTTCGAAAGTGGATATTTGAGCTAAATTTGATACAATATTAGTATGAGTAGTTTCAACTCCTTTATTCTTTCCTGTAGTACCAGAACTATAACATAAGTAAGCAGTAGTTGACTTTGCTTCTTCTGGTGTATATTCAATTGGATTGATTTCTTGATTAGAGATGAAAGACCAAAAAGGTTGAATTCCGTTAATTTCTTCTTCACCGAACAAAAATATTTTGGATTTTGGAATATTTGCTGCTTTAATCGCGATTGAGAGTAATAAAGGATTAACAATAATAACGGATGCGTCAGAATCTTTTAACTGATAAGTTAATTCATTAACCGTATATGATGGATTAATTGGAGTGACTTTTCCTCCTAATCAAAAAAAAAAGAAGTTCGTTTTATTTGAATTCATCGGTGGAGCGAAACCCCCCCCCCCCCCGGATAATATCTATACCAGCAGCAATTGCACCAATGGCTACGGTCGAATAATCAAGCTAAAAATAAAGTATCAAACTTTTAGCAATGATGCTCTATCATGTTTATTTATTGCGACAAGAATAATCCTTACGTGATTAAAAGAGAATATGGCCAAAACATCTCCACGTTTTATTAATTAAACCTGCCGCAAATCTCTTTGTATCTCTTTTAAATTCACCGAATGATAATTTTTTGTCCGTTTTAACATCAACAAAAATGAGTTTCTCATCATCTATTCCACTAGGATTACTAGTAATATATTGATAAACCAACTTTTGGAATTTCAATATCAGGAAAACGAGATTTGAAAATCATCTTGGAATTTTTTTTTTTTGTTTTTTTTAAAAAAAAAAGCGAGAATTATAAATGATCGAGTTTTTAATAAAAGTACATATTATATAGTTAGCTTTCTCTCCCTTTGACCTTCCTTATATAGTAATATATAACTTTAAATTATAAAATTCGCCCAAAGAAAGGTAGTTAATCTATAGTAATGCTTAATCATCGACAACTAATTTTAGATAAGATTAATAACGCCTTTAACAAAAACAAAAGTTTTAAAACCAATAAAATGATAAATAAAATCATCTTTTCTTAAATGAAAATTGAATCATCTGTAAGTCTAAAAAAAGAAAAATGTAATTTTATAATTTCATAAAATATATATACAGTATATCTTAATTTACTATTATAATTTATATAGATTATAGTAATATTTTTTAATTAAAATTATTGTTTAAATATTTATAAAATTGAAATTTTAGTAATATTAGAATTAATAAACCTTTAGTTTTGCTAAATTTTACTAAGATTTCACCATTTTTATAAGCTTTGATATAGTTTTACCTTTTTTTCAAATTTCAAAGATTTTTTAATAAGGATTAAATATAATTTAACCAAGTTTTACCTTTATCATTTAGAGTTTATATTTCATTCAGCAACATTAATCCATCAATAAAGCTAATGAAAATACTAATATTAAAGTTGGAATTAAAATAAATGGTATTATTAATATCAAAATTAAAGCTAAAGTTAAAGATAGTATACATATAATTATTAATTGAAAAATATGTTATAATTCGAAATATCACATATATTGCAAATTTAAAGATTAAAAATTTGCAATAATTACAATTATACATAAAGTCGAAATAGATCATTTCGAACATCTGAAATGGTCGAAATGGTTGAAATCATTTCGACTATTGGAGGTAAAAGTCAAAATGGTCAAAATGACATCATATCATATAATTTTTTATATATAGAAAAAAAAACAAAAGATGTACGATCTCAATCAATATCGCTCTGATTCAAATGAAACAACTACCTCCATTTGATTTTCTGTGACTAGATGAATCCAATGAGCTAACATTCATTGATTTCGGATTATCCATTCTCGAGATAATCGCAATTGTATTATCGGCTGAAATTATAAATCAATAAATTCTACTTTCAATAAAGGAGTCTGGATTTCGAAATAAGATTGCAAATATCTCAAGATAGGCTAATCCAAAATTAATGAATGTTAGCCCATTGGATTCGTCTAGTCACAGGAAATCGAATGGTAGTTGTTTCATTCAGATCAGAGCGATATTGACTGAGATCATACATCTTTTATTTTTTTTTATTTTTCTATATATAAAAATCATGTAATATGACGTAATTTCGACCATTTTGACTTTTCATTTTGACTTTTGGGTTTTCATTTCAACTTCATGTATAATTACAATAGTAATAAACACAATATTATAATTAATATTTTATAATAATTTATAATATTATAATTGATTATTTTATAATATAATTAATTTAATATAAATAATTAAAATATTAAAATATTATTATTATCCCTTAGACTGTAGGGTTTTGCAGGCAAATTTGCCTGCTTATTTACTATAAATTCTTTTCTGATTTACTTTTATAAATAATTAATATTTTTAAGAAATTTTTTTTTTAAATTAATTATATAAATATGTAATATA
>CAMKVN010000356.1:0-31191 GCA_946474995.1 Funneliformis geosporum | reverse complement strand
TGGAAGCACCGGCGGAAATCCATTTAATGATTTGGATGTCATCCGAAATACCATTGGTTCAAATGTAAATATAGAGGCAATATGAATAAGTAAAATAATGATTAGAGCGGGTGATGCGGTGGATGGAATTCAGTTTACATATCTAGTAAAAAATGGAGAGGATTTACGGGAAATTAATGGAACACGATGTGGAGGCACTGGTGGCACAAGACATACCATTGAGTTAAAAAAAGGAGAATATTTAACTAATATAGAGGTGCAATACGGAGAAAATAATTATTATATTGGAGGGTTAAGATTAGATACTTATAATGCTCAAACCGGCAAGCGAGAAACTTATACCTATGGAAGAACAGGGGATAAAAAATCTCAATTATCAGTTAAAAATGAAGTGTACGCAGCATGTCTTTTTGGAAGAAGCGGTAGTTGTGTAGATGCTATTGGTATACAACGATCATTGCAAAATCAACCGCAATTACTTTACCTTGAACAAGATAAAATGGTTGAATTTATTAGTGCTCAGCAATGATTAAATAGCCAAGAAGAATATAATACCAAAGAAAAAAGAGAAAAAATAACCGAATTAGACATTAGTAATCAAAATCTAGCAGGAGAATTAAATCTAAGCGATTTCATTAACTTAGAAAAACTAAATTGTTCTAATAACCGACTAACTTCTTTAAACCTGAGTCGGCAAAAAAAGTTAAAAGAATTAAACCTTAGGCGTAATAATTTCACTAGTTTAGAGTTTATTCAACCTCTAACTGGATTGAAATATCTTGATTTTTGAAATAATAATATCACTAGTGGTTTGGAATACTTACCGCTTAGTTTAAAAGAAATTGAATGCCAAGGAGAAATAAAAAAAGAATTAGCTCTTTATGGAAATAATTTGTTGGTGTGGCAAGAAACTCATCCAGAATTAGTGAAAAAAGTTGGCAAAAAGCCAATTATTAATGCTTATGAAAATGCTTTTTTGGAGACCTTTACTACCGCTCCCGAATATTTAGAAGAAGAATTAAACAAAGTTCAAGAAAACATCACTAATTATAACCTTTCTAATTTAGGCTATGATAACTTTGCTTTGCAAGATTATCGTCCTTTGAGTTGAGAAGTTCAAAATAAGTCTTTAAATTCTCAACAATTACCGCTCCGCCTTTACAATTTAAGAAGTAAAAAAGTAGAAACAACTAACGAAAGAGAAGACATAAATGAATATCTAGCTCTCTCTTATGTCTGAGGAACTGATTGGGAGAAAGATAGCAGAAGTTATGGGCAAGATTATGAAACTGATTTAACAAAATTAGGTCGTAAAGCCTTAAATAAGGTTCTTAAAAGTTTTAAATTAATTAATCGAAACCAAAATAAAGTCAGTTATATCTGAATTGATAACTTTTGTATTAATCAAACTGATAAACGAGAGCAAGGTGAAGAAGTTAAGAAACAAAAGCAATATTATAATAATTCTATTGCCACTTTAATTGCGATTGATGCTGAAATTGGCAAAGTGGATAAGAAAAATCAGTTTGAGTTTGCTAAACATGCCATTAAACAAATAGTCGCTTCTCCTTGATTTAAACGTTCCTGAACTTTTCAAGAAGGATTATTATCTAAGCAAACTATCTTTATGTTTGATGACTACTTAGTGGATGGAAGAGTCTTAGCTCAGTTTTGGGGAGGTATGCAAAAGGACGATTATAGAATTAAATTAAACCAGAGTCCAACCATTTATATTACACCCTTGGGTTGAAGTTATGGAGCTCAGCGAGACCAAGCGGTTAATTTAGGATTAATTCAGGCTTTAGAGGCGGTTAAACATCGTCGGCAAACAGTGCCAATTGATGGCATTTATTCCATTTTAGGTCTATTGCCATATAGTAAGGAGGTGGAGGTTAGTTATTCTAAGTCTTCCGAACAAGCTTTATTAGATATAATGAAAGTAGCTAAATTTAATGGTCATCCTTATGAGCCTTTAGCTTGAATGGGTGAGCGACGAAGAGCAGAATTGTGATGATGAATACCTGATATTGAGGATGGTTCTGTTAATATATGAGGATTTCAAAAAATTGAAGCTAATTCAGAAAGTTTGGAGGTAACTGCCAGAGGGATAAAGTTGATTGGTGAAAAAGATAATTGGGATAGATATACACGTATTATTCCTAATAGCGACCTGATAAAGAGTGATAAAAAATTCAATATTTACATACCTTATTCTTATTTGCCGATTAAGGTAGAGAAAAATGGTGATGATACTAAAAAGGAAAATTCAATATTTATTGATATGGTAAGTGGTCAAGTAGACGAAAGAGAACAGAACATTGTTAAGTATCAGAACCAAATTGAAATTAACCCTTATCAAAAATAGTCTTTTATGGTGGTAAATGCACAGGATTGATTAGATAAGGAATATCCAAAAGGTAGCGGTAAATGCTTAGGGGTATTTGACCATGAAAACAAAGGCAAGGTGAGGGGGGGAATTATTGAACTCGAACTTTCTCAGAAAGAACTTAGTGGTTTCTTAAGTCTAGTTGGATTTACCAGTCTCCAAAAACTTAACTGTTCCCACAATAAAATTACTAATTTCGACTTATCATCTTGTGATCAAATTCTTGAATTTAATTGCTCTTCTCAAATAAATTCGCAATTAGAAGAATTAGACTTGTCCAACTGCCTTGAACTTACTAAACTTAACTGTTCCAAGAATAAACTTATTGAACTGAACCTATCTAACTGCTCTCAACTCATTGAAATTGACTGCTATGATAATGAATTATTTGGTATAAAAATAACTGGTTTACCTCAGCTTAAAATCTTAAATGCTTGAAATAATTGTCTCACGGAACTAGACTGAGAAGCATTTAATCCAAAAAACCTTGTTTCTCTCAGTTTAAGCAATAATAATTTAAAGGAGCAAAGTTTAACTGCCCTTGATAAATTTACTAATTTAGAAGAACTTTATTTGGGTACAGATATAAAAAGTAATATAAAAAAAGGTAATTATAATCACTTCGTTGGTTCACTAGAACCCTTGAAAAATTGTGTTGAATTAAGAAAACTCCAAATTGAGGGTACTGACCTTGAAAAAGGGTTGGAATATCTACCAAACAGCTTAGAAAAAATTGTTTGTTGAGCTTCTTCTAATCATGAGGCGAGTTTTCGAGTAAGTAAGTTAGAGGAGGTTTTAACCGTTTACAAGCAGCAGAAATACTATGACTTTTCTAAATGAAGGATTGACAATTTACAAGGAGAAAGTTTGGTGAAGTATCTGGTAAAAAAAATTGCTAAGTTAGAGGATAGAGTTCAGCAAACGGAAGAGACAGTTAGCGAGTTAAAAAAGCAAATAAAAAATGGAGCAGAAGGAGGAATAGAAATTGAAAGACAAACCGAAGAAAGAAGAACTTATCGTGAAAAAATAAGCATTAATGTAAGTTCTGGCTCGGGACTTCCTACTCGTCAAGCAACTAAAACTTTTGGGAAAATTGGTAAAGGAATGGATAGTGTTGAAGAGGGGTGTAGAGAAGCAATAGGTAAATTTAATCTTTGCAATGTTGCTAAGGTAGTTAAAGAATGCTTATTAAGTAGAGAGAAAAATAATCAAGGTTCTTATCAAACTCAGATTATTGCTTCTCCACTTTCTTCTCCTAAGTTAAAGTAGTTCTATGGCTAAAAAAGCATTCTTAAGTGGAATCGCTACTCATTACCATTTGCTGTCTAGAAGAAGGTTTAAAAAAGTCAAATAAATATTCTAAGCATTATTTTTGTTTTGATTATTATCTTTTTTAAATTTTATGAGTCATTCTGGTGAGTTAATTAATTTAAAAAAAAAGAAGCAAAAAAAAATTTTTCCTAAATCTTTGCTCTACAAGCACTTTTTTGCTCACTATCTCGACCTCTCTCCTCCGGAAACCAGTCAAAAATGAAGTCTATCAAAGCTATCTACCATAATTATCAATGAACTTTCTTTTACCGAGGCGAGGTTTTGTCCGGCAACTTTCAACATCACCTCCTTATTTTACCTCCCCATGAATTCCTTTTTTTCTGAAATGGTTGTCAAGGCTACTTAGGCAAGGTTTGAACCTTAGAAACTACTAAAAAATATGCCTATTTGCGGATAGTTAGTTTATCATTAAAATGTCCCACAGTAGTGAAAAATTGAGAGCGTTGAAAAAATCGACTACCTTATAGGAGAATAGTTGATGGTTCCTAAGAAAAGGAGGATTTTTTTTTTGCTTCTTTTTTTTTAAATGGCATCAATAAAAAAACCGAAGTAAATTATCAAGGAATTAAAGCAACTTTAAGCAGAAACAAGTAGACTATGGAAAAATGCACTACCAAAGAGGTTTCAGTGAAAAAGAATGAAAAGAATTAGAAGCCTTGCCTTTGGGAAATAAGGAAAAGCATGTCAATATCCCAAAAACTTCTAATGAAAATGGAAATATTCGATGTCTTATTAGAAATGGATTTTGGTAAGTTATCTGCGAATGAGAATGAAAGAGCAAATATTTTACTTAAAAGTCATTTTCACGGCGAATTAGCCAAAAAATATTTAAAAGAGTATAAAGAAAAAACTGCTAAGGAATTTTCTAACAACTAAAATTAAATTATAAAAAAACGGCAAATAATTTTTTGTAGAGTAATAAATTATTTTACCGAAAAATTAAGTGGACATGAGAAGATGTTAAAAATATTAAAGAAGTTTATCACTAATTTCTAATAATGTAATATAATAGGGAAGTTTTGGACTTCCCTGATTCTTATTATTATAGTTATTTACTACCTTCGCTACCAGAAAATGTATCTGAATTTGACTTTTTCAGTTTTTTTTTGGTTTATCAATGATTGATTATTATTTTGACTTCCTTCCATATATTTATTACTTGTTAATAATTTGCTTAATAATTTACACACTTTTTAATCTTTCCTATCCAAACTATTCAACAATTTAATTTTACATAAATTATTAAGGTAATTTTATAGTATTTATAGTAATGGTTATTTATCCTTGTCTTATTTTCTTATAATCGTGCTTATTCAAGTCAATTTCCCAGGCTTGATTATCTTCCCAAATAAAGAAAATTCGCCATTGACCGCTACCAGTTCTAATGCTATAATGGTTTTTGATTCCTTGAATTAGTTCCAACCGAAAACCGGAAAACATGTTAAAGTCTCTTTTATCTTGGGACTCCGAAGTTATTCGTAATCTCCGTCGCACCTCGCTAGTATTCTTAATTCCCGAAAATTCTCTAATTCATTCTCCTTTTAAATATTCCTCAACCCCTTTTCGTTTAAATTTCTTTTTCTTGGCTATTTCCAACATCTTTAATGGTTTAATCTGGCTCTTTCTCTATTTTCTTTATAAGGTTTGATTTCTTTTTTTAATAAAGATAATTTTTCTTCTGTAATTTCTTTATCATAGCTTCTTTGGATATTTAGCCAAAATTCCACAGTGCTATCAAAATAAATAGCTAAACGAGTAGCCAAATCCGGAGTAATGTCGCCTCTTTCCTCGCATATTCATTGAATTTGTTCTTTGGGGACTTTTAAGGCAGTAGCTAATTCTTGAGGACTGATATTGCGGGGTATTAGCAGTTCCTCTCGCAAAATCTCTCCTGGGTGAATAGGCAGAAGTTTTTTTGGTTTTAGTTCTTTTTTCATAGAGTATTACTTGGATTTGCTGTCATATTTAAGTTTTACAGTTAGCAGTTTTTATTACTTAAAAGTTTTTTTCATGATCCATGCACGCCTACTCAAAGAGCAATAGCGAAAATAGTCCCTAATGCTAGGGATAAAATTCAGCCAAATCCTCATTTAGAATTAAGATGGAGGGCTGAAAATAATCCAATTGTCATAATAAAAATTGCTTTTAGGTTTCTTTCTTCTCTTTTATTCATATCTTTGAATATTTATATAATTATTTTTTCTCCTTCCTAATAAATAACCAATTCCTAATGCTAAACCTACTAAAACCACTCCTCCGCCAATTAGTAAAGGAATTTTAGGATTATTTGGTTTTTGCTCACTCTTTACTTGACTATTTTGTAAAATAGCTTGTAATTGCTGAGCCTGTTGTCTTTGGGAATTATCGCCACTTTTTATTAAATGCTGAGTATATTCCAATAAATCCATTAAAATCGTGCTTTTATAAGAATTTATTTGAATACTTTTATCTTTCATACCCACCACTAATTTATTAAACTGTTCACTAGTTAGATTTTGGAGGTTCTTGGCTCTTAATGGGTTATTTCCACAGTTAATTTTCTTTAAATTAGGGAATTCTTTTAATAATCAAGCTAAATCTAACTCGCTTATTTGGTTGCCAAAGAAGTTAAGGCTGGTTAATTTTTCTTTATTTGGCAAAGTATTTAGGAATTCAATGCTTTCTAACTGGTTATTGTAAGCATTGAGAGAAGTTAAAGCAGTAAAGTCTTTTAGGTCAGCATTACCAACTAAATCGTTATTGGAAATATCCAAATATCTGATTTTGTTTTTGTTAGTTTTATTGTTTATGTATTGTTGTAATTCTTGGGACATATGATTAATTTTTAATTAAAATGACTTATACTTGCTCTTTTATGTATTTTCGACTATACATGAATGATTTTATATGAATAAAGAGCAAATAACTCCCGAATTAATAAACCTAAAACAAGCAATACAACCTAAATACTTACTGAATACTAGACAAAGCGGAGAAGCCTTGGAACTTTTAAGCGGATTAGAAAACAACAGCACCAACCTTATTTTTTTCGACCCTCAATATGAACCAGTGCGGAATGTTTTGCGGACTGATTATCCGCTTTATTCGCAAAGTGATTATCAAATTTTAAGGATTTTGGAGCAAGTTGAGCGAGTATTAAAACCAAGTTCTTTCTGTCTTTTGTGAGTAAATAAAACTCTGTTGGGAAATGACCGCATTCCCTTATGACTTTTAAAAACTCCTACTTTAAAAATTGTTGATTTCTTGGTCTGACATAAAAAGAATACACTAGGATTAGGGAATTGGCTTCGTTCTAATGCCGAATTCTGCTTCCTAATTCAGAAATATCCCCAAAGTGGTAAAGTATTTAAAAATAGAAGTTTTGGTAATGTTTGAGAGGAGGATGTTGTGCCAACAAGTAAAAGGAAGCATCCCCACCAAAAACCTAGGGAATTAATAAAGGCTTTAATTGAGGCTACCACTAACCAAGGAGATTTAATTGTTGACCCTTGTGCGGATTCTTTCGTGGTTTTGGGAGTTTGCCGGGAGTTAAAAAGGGAATTTCTAGGTTGTGATTTAACTTTTAAAGAACTGATAAAGTTTAAAGAACAAAGAATTTAGTATAATTTTACTTGGTTTTTCTTGCTTTTCTCGTGCGTATATTCTATTGAATCTAATTAGAAAAGTATAGATTAAATTTCCTACACTTAGGAAAAAAAATGTATATAAAAATAAATTAAATAGAAACAATTACATATGAAGTGCCATGAAAAACCAAACATTTATCAAATATCAATGCTTCTTATGCCCATTGGTGGCATAAAGAATTAAAGAGAACAAGCGAACAGCAAAAATAAGTAGTGATTAGTAAATATCACATTTCTCCCTTTAAGCCTACGGCAAAGATGCTAAAAAAATTTTAGCACTTTTCACACTAGGCGACTTTCCCAGAAGTGGTAAAAAGGGTAAAGTAAGGTTCTAATTAGACTATTAGGTTTTACTTAATTGTCTTTGGATTTCTTAACCAGTTCCACTATTAGAACATTAAAGTCAAAGAAAGTATAATAAAAATACTTCTATTTTAAGCAATTAAAAAGAATTGGTTCAGTTAGTTAGAACTGTAAAATCTAACAAAACAGTTCGCCAACTCTGTAAAAAAGTTATCAAATTATACACATTTTTTATAAAAATTAATTAGCAATTAAAATAAATATAGATATGAAAATAACAATAAACAAAATAGTCCTTGAGACTCTAAACAATATTAAATAACATGGCGAGATTCTGATGTATTACTTGTAAAGATGAGGTAGAACACCGAGCTGATTATTGTCATTCGAGGTGTGGAAATGATTGCGATCAAATTTGTGGTAGATGCAATAGAAGAACCCTTACTACAAAAGTGGCTAATCGAGGTGATAATAATACAGCCGCACTCAGATGGGCAGTTGGTGAAGCTCAACGACAGGCGAAATTAACTGGTAAAACTGGAGAAATAGAGGTCGCAGTGCCGAGTTTAGATGCTAGTGGTTTTCATTGTGATCGCACTGCATATTACAACACTCACACTGAGGATGCTGGATTTCGAGCATAGTAAATATAGTAAAATAATACAAAATATTAAATTTTAAGCATATGAAAAATAATAATAATACAAATACATTAAATAATAGAAATGAAATAAAAATAGGTTCCGATGGTCGTTTTATCTATGATAAGCTTCCTGAGAAAGAATATAAACTTATTAAGGTAAATTTTGCTACCGGTGATCAATTTACAAAAATTGCTTTTCTTCGTTCGAAAGATGGCACAGGTACGGTTACTCCTGAACAAGTAAAGAAATTTTATGATGAAGCAGAAGAAGAAGCTTCGGAGTGATGAAGAAGCCACCCTGGCAAGCCGGTTACTATAAGAATGATAGAGGGCGAAGATGGTAAACAGAAGCAGATTATTGAAACTGTTCCTAAGAATGATTTGATTTGCTCTAATGGCTTCCGAACTAGAATATATGACCAAAATGGCAAGCAAATTGTTGGTGAGGAAAATATAAGAAAAGAAGTTGAGAGAAGAAGAACAGAATGAGAGAAATGAAAAAAAGAAGGAAAATTAGAGGTAGTTGATCATCAAATTCATCATACTGATGATGGAAATACTATTTCAGTTCGCACTACCCTTCCTCCTGTTAAAGCACTTCATCCAAATGAAATTAATGATGAAACAAAATGAATTCCGCTTGTTGGACTTGAAGGTAAAAAAATAGAGAGTGGTGGAGGAGATCAACAAAAGAGCAGTCAAGAAAGTCAACAAACTGATGGAAACAAAATAAGTGAAGAAAACAGTAAAAGTAAAGAGGAAAAAAATGATGAAAATATTCAAGAGGAAAATAAAACAGGTGAAAGAAGTGGCAAAGAGGAAAGTATCCGAAAGGAAAATATTGAAAATGCAAGCATAGTTGGGAAGATTAAAAAAAATATAAATGAGTGAAGTGTCAAAAAGTTAAATTTTACTTTAAGTAATGGAATTGAGGGAAGTCAAGATTGTTTGGTTCATAGTTCAGCCAAAGTGGATATCAATGAGGTGGGAAATCTGATTTATCCTGTGGAAATTTTTACTGATAGTGAGAGGAAAGCACTTTCTGAGGTGTTAAATAATTCATTGTTAGTTAATTTTGTATCCTCTGGAAAGTTTGTGCAAGGTAGTTTAAATAAAAATAATTATCGAAGTATTTCATTGTCGAATAGTTCAAAACCTGATAATAATACTCAACAAACTAACAAAGGAAAAAATATTTTGATAGTTTCTGGTGTGGTTTTCGTTTTGCTGGTTGTTAGTTTAGCAATTGTAAAAAGTAGATTTAGCAAGAATAAGAAAAAATAAAAATTATGGCAAAAATGTGATGTATTAACTGTCAAAAAGAAGTGGAACACCGCCCTGTTTATGGTGAAGCAAGTAGTTCTCGTTGTTCTGTATGTGCGATGAGTACTTTGGCTTATATTCAGCCTAGAACTAATGAAACTCATGAGGAAATGATTAAGCAAATGACTGGCGAAGCCCAAAGGATAGCAAAAAGAACCGGTAAAACAGGAGATATAGAAGTATCAAGAACAATCGGCAATGCTGGTGGTGAATATCAGACTTGGGTTCTAGTTTACAATACTTATACTCGCCAATGTCATTTTGACAGGAGTTAAAGGTTGGTTTTATTTATAAGGAAAATTAGGGGAGTTCTTTGCGAATTCCCCTTTTTTTTTAATCAAGTAGTTTAAAAATAATTATGTCAGAAAAGCCAACCGAAACGGAAAAACCAACTATAATTCAGTTAGATGAAAATCAATACAAACATTTTCTAATTGCTTTTGGCAATATTGTTAGGGAATTAAACTCTATTGCTTTTAAAGTAAAAGAGTTAGAAAATGGAATGAAATTAATCGAAGGAGAATTGAGATTGTTAAGAATAGAGATTGCTGATAAAAAAAATTCAAAAAAGTAACATAAAATAATAAAAAATTTTAAATAATATGGTAGACTGAAGAACATATAAAATAACAAGTAAGACTGTAAGTTCAAATAACATTCTTTTTTATTTAGATAACTATGTAAATTATAGTAATGGTAGTAACAATTACAAACATATTTACTGTTCAAATAATAGTCCTTTTTTAATTGACGTGATGGCGATTTTATAGAGATCGATAATGATGTGTCTCGTCACAGAAACAGTGGTCATTATTTTGGTAATATCTGTGAAGTAAGAATTAATTGTCATTATGTATGTGGTCATTCACATAAAGAATATGATGATATGAGAGATAAGTATAATGCATTAGAAAGAGAGCGTAATGATTTGCGTACTGATCGGGATAATTGGAGAAGAAAGCACGATGAACTAAAAGATCAATTGAACAATGAAAAAATAAGAAGTGCTAATGAATTGGCTAATGAAAAATTGAATCGACAAAGTACGGAGTCAACATTAAGAAATGAAAAAAGGTTAGCTGAGGAAAAATTAGAAAATTTTAAAACTGAAAAAGTAGGTTTTTTAAAGCAAATTGAAGATGGAAAGAAAGAACTAGGTTTGATTCGTGTTGAGAAAGACAAAAAAATAGTATCGATAGAAGAAAAATTAACTCAAAAGGATGATGAGTTAAGAAAATTGGAAAAGAAAATGGAGGTTTTGCGAGTGGATAAAGAAAAGGCAATTAGACAAAAGGAGAATTCTTTAAAGGAGACGAGTGGTGAATTGAAAAGAAAAGAACAAGAAATTAAAGTTTTACAAAGTCAAAGATTTAGAACACAAGAAGAATTATTAATTGAAAGGTTAAATTCAGAAAAAAGTAATTTAGAAGTTTTTGCTAGTGAATTAAAGATTGATTTGGAAGCAATTCATAGTTTAACTAAGAATTACCAAAGATTATTATTTTCTCGTAAGGAACGTAATCGGAGTGTTGTTGAAGATAGCGAGGGGAAAATCGCTAAAACTAAACAAAGTTTATTAAGTTCAAACATTAGTATAGAAAATGTTCGAAAAATTAGTCAAGAATGCGAAAAACTTGCTGGGTTAAGTTGAGATTTAGAACAAATTCAACAACAATACGAAGCAAGACAAGAAATTCCTCCAAAATAAAAATATTATGGCAAGGAATTATTATGAAATATTAGGGGTGAGCGAAACCTCTGCTCTAGAAGAAATAAAAAAAACATATCGAAAATTGGCCATGAAGTGGCATCCTGATAAATGAACGAATAAAAGTTCAGAAGAGAAAGAAAAGGCTAATAGAAAAATGAAAAAAATAAATGAAGCTTTTGAGATTTTAGGCGATGAAGAATTAAGGAAAAGGTATGATAATGGAGAAACAATTGCTTCTGATTTTGATGGTTATGATTATGAAACAGAAATTAAAGAAGAGGCTAAAAGAAAAGAGGAAGAATTAAGAAGAAAAGAAGTGGAGGAAGTGGATCTTAAATTGGAAATAAAAGCTTTGGATCGTTCCTCAACTCTTAATGAAATTGGGGCGGTTTTTTGTTTTACTTTACCACGGGTTCATGCGGAAGATTTAGATCCAATCTTGTGGCAATTTTACCAAAGTTGGGGAGAAAAAGTAGTAAAAATGGAAATTACTATTTCCAAAGGCAAGGATAGGAGTGAAGAATTAAAAAATTTCAAAGAGGAAATGGTTAAGGCTATCAAAGAGGCCGAAACTACTCTTAGGGTTAGGGAAGAGAACAAGAAAAGAAGTGAAGAAGATTCTGAGTTAAATCAAGCAAGAAAAGATGCTTTTGGATATATAGAAAAAGAAATGAATGAAAGAGATTTAAAAGTCAAGGATTTAGGACAATATTCTAATTATCAAGAAAGAATTAACAAGTTAGGTGAAGTAGAAAGAATTCGCAACTTTCGAGAGGAGGTTTTGGGATTTATCTCGAAATTGGTCAAAAAAGAGTCCAAAACAAAAAGAGAAGATAATTATCATTTACCGAATAATCCCTA
This sequence comes from Funneliformis geosporum, assembly GCA_946474995.1. NCBI lineage: Eukaryota > Fungi > Glomeromycota > Glomeromycetes > Glomerales > Glomeraceae > Funneliformis > Funneliformis geosporum. The sequence continues at coordinate 19,006 of CAMKVN010000356.1, read as the reverse complement.
TTATCCATCAGGAGGGCAATCTAACTACTTATCCCCTAATAACAATAACCCTAATTTTCTCAGTGATAATCCTAGACCAAGAGAGAATCCTAATTACCCACCTTGATCAAATCCTAATCCGGGATTTTTGGGTAGATCTGAATTTCCGAAAACAGAGCCACGAAGAGTTTTTGATAGGCGAGATGAACCGCGAAATAGAATTGAGGAAGATAGGTTTTTTTTAAGCGGAATTCGGGATAGTAAATATGATAATTGAACTCATCAAGAGTTAGTTGATGAACTTAAACGGGAACAATTAAATAATATTTCTTCGCACAAACTGATTTCTGTCTTAGAAAGTAGAAATAAAGAGTTGGAAGAGGATAATAAGGCACTAAAACTAAAAGTTACTGCACCCCAAACTTCTTGGTTTAGACAAAAATTACCTTTCGTTGGTAAAGAAAAACAATCGAAGGTGGTGGCTTTAAATAGTGCTACTGTTCTAAGTAATAAAAACAATAATTCTTTGCCAATTATTCCTATTATTGGAGTAATTAGTGTGCTAGTAATTCCCAGTGTGGTGGTGTGGTTAAAAAGAGGTCTCGGTTAAACCTAACAAATAATTAGCCAAAAAAGGAAAAAGGGAGTCTAAAAAACTCCCTTTCCTAATAACTATTACCAAAGACAATGAGAGTAATAATTATTAGTGAATAAAACAACAAATTATCAGCCCTTTTAGCCTTCTTTTTTTAAACAAAAATAAATCCCTACTAAACAATACTATTTCCATAAAAACAACAAAAAATCAGAATAAGAAAGTAGGGAAGTTCATATTTTGCTAATACCTAAACTTTTGAATGGTTAAGTTTTTTAGCGACCTTTCTCTTACGCTTTCGTTTCTTTTTATCCCTCCCAACGCTCCTTTGCCAACTATAATGAATAGGAGCAAAATTGCGAACATATTTTATCTGTTTTTGAGAAAGTTCGTCGGAACGACTTCACTTTTCCTCTAATTCACTTCTCTTTTTTCGCCTCTTTGCTAATAATCCCGCTAATAATTTTACCGGTAATTTCAAACCTCTTAAAATAGCTAAGAATATATTCACTAAACAATAATGTTTTCGCTTTGTTCAGTATATAAACTAATCACTTTCCGGTAAGTCTTAAAATTCTGCGCTTTCTCCTCAAACTCTATCTCAACTTCCCTAATATTCTCTCAATTATTCACCAAACTATCCCAACCATCTTTAACCGTTCCCTCAAAACAAAAATAAGCCTCATCTAAATTCTCATTATTGACAATTAAATAATAAGATTTTAAGTTCTTATCTTCTAACTTTTTAATAGCGATGTTTTTTAAATTAGTAGTTGGCATATATGATATTTTATCACCAAATTTCCTTAAATAAGTGTTAACTGCTAACATGGTTAACTGTTATCTTAATTATGAAAATAAACTAAAATATAATATTATGACTGAATTGCTAATAATTAAAACTACCAATGCGGGAAAAATAAAAACACTTTTAGATAAAGGAAAGGTAGATTATCAAATTATTTATGATGAAGTAATAGCGAGCAAGGGTAAAGAAAAATTACGAGAATATATTGAAATGAAAAGCAAGGAAGATATTTTCGCTAATTATGGAGAAGCAATTAAAGATAAAGAGCGAGAAAAAGAAATAGCACTTTGAGAACAAGCTGACGAGTAGGACGAAGTAGAATTAAGCAAAAAGTATGGAGGATAAGAGTAAATTAAGTAATTATCCCAAACCTACCATCGTTTATCCTCGCGAAGTTTACATGTTCCGCATTAGCCGGAAAGAAACGGAAGGAACCGAAGCTATGAAAACCCGTCCGGGAATTGTGATTTCGGTGGAAGGATTAAACAAATGGAATAAACGCTGTATCATGGTGTCGGCTACGACTAAAAAAACCGATTTAGCCAAAATTTATCCTTTTGAAGTAAAAGTAATGGTTGAAGGAAAAAAAGGAAAAGAGGTGTTGTAAAACGAGAGTTGCCAAAGACTGTTTGAAAACGATGTTCAGTTTGCCAAGGAAGATATAAAAACAAACATTTTCGCTGTTTAGTTAAGTGTTCCCAATGCCAGAGAAGAATAAGAGAAAAAAAATTAGTTAAGCATTTGAAGAGATTTCATGAATAGTTCTATTAAGTAATTTCTAAATCATAATTTTACTTTTTTGGAGGAATTTCAATTTGGGCTTGGTATTGGTTAGAACCGATAATGGTTCCTTTAAAGTTATCTGCTCATGTAGCAAACTTCACCCCCTCACTATTCGCTAATTCTACTAAACCTAAGCGATGGTAAGTATTAGTTTGGTTAGTTTCTTTTACCAAGAGAGCAAATAGTTTATTAGTTCCAAAAAGTTCTTTATGAAGAACTACTAGCAGATTACCCTCTTGGACTAAATCCAAAGTTTCCTTAGTTCCTAACAAACTTAAATTTATTACTTCTTCCATCTCTCTCGGTTTCACCACCACCTCTTTTCTAAACAATCCACCTTCAATTTCAAAACCACTTTCTAGCTTGTGAGTATTTTGGTTAGTTTGGTGGATGGTGTAATGGGGCATTAGAGCATCGAATTCAAGTCCTTGGTCGGTGAAAGATATTAATTCATAAGTTTTACCATTAACATCTTTAAGTATAGAACCAACTTTTCCCACACTCCCCATTACACTAGCAGAACCCTCTTTATCTATCTGTGGTAAACAACATAATCCCTCACCATTATTACTCTCCCCATGCCAACTTAAAGGTTCGGCATAACCATTAGCAATAGCTACTTTCATCACCTCTACTAATGCCTTTTCTGAAGTATTATTTGTTGAATAATCAACCGTAACATCTTTCCCATATGGCAACAATCCTAAAATGGAATAAATCCCATCCAACGGTTCAGTTCTTTTTCGATTTTTAATCGCATATAATGCTTGGGTGAGAGTTAGTTCTACTTTATCAGTAGTTGCATCATAACCATCTCTGTAGTAAGTTCATCCCACTGGAGTAGCAATTTTTTTAGTTCCCTGATTAAACTCATACCAACTTAAATACTTACCACCTTCGATATAAGATGGTTGATGCAACACTCAATTCCCCGCCATCGCATAACCATCAATTAGTTTATCATCAAACATAAAGATAGTATGTTTAGAAAGTCATCCCTCTTGAAAACATCAAGACCTTTGAAATCATTCTGAATTTACTACTTTAGTTAACACTTCCATTACCTCATTAGTTTCACCAACTTCACTGTCCATAGCGATTAAAGTTAATGCTGAATTATCATAATACTTCCCCATTTTTGACACCTCTTCACTCTTCTCGTGCTGATCTTCTTGGTTCATGCAGAGTTGATCGACTCAGAGGTAATTAATAGGATTAGGAAGTTCTTGATTAATAACCGCTAAAGCGCTAATGCCTTTACTGATTGCCTGACTAGCTGAATTAGTAATTGGTAATCCAGCTTTACTAGTTTGTTTTTCATGACTAGTTCCTCAGACATAAGAAAGGATAGCATAAGGAGAGTTGGTATTCTCCTCTTTGGTTATGATTACTTGATCATCTCCAAATTGGTAGAGTTTAGTGGGTGATTCTTGAGGCAATAAAGGATTGGTTATTTTTCAGTGGTTGAAGTATATTTGCTCATAACTTGGTGCTGAGGTGTTATAATTTTCTTCTGTCCTCAACTCTCGTTCTTGTTCAGTCTCACTTTCTTTATTTCACAAATTATTTCAGTTCCGCAATATTATTTTGCCTAACAAACATAATTCTTTGTTTTTAGGTTCAGGGAATTGGGTGGATTTATCTTCTAGTTTGTTAGTTAGTTTAGTTAATTGCAAAGGCACTAAAGGTGCGGTTAGTAAACAAGGTTTTTTATCTAATTTTACTGCTCTTCATTTATTTAGATCATTCCCAAACGTTTGGAGTTCTTCGTAAATGTCGGATACTTTGGCATTAGGTCTATTAGGTGTGCAATCAATTTCTTTCACACTCTCTGGTAAATATTCTAAACCGTGAGTGATATCGGTGCCACCAATGTTAAGTATTTCCAACTTTTTCAGTTCTTGTAAAGGTTTTAAGGAACCAGTAAAATAACTTGGTTTATCTATTCCATCTATTCGTAACACTTTTAACTCTCTAAAAGGAACAAAGAATTCTAAATCTTGGGGAGGAAAATTGTTATCATTTAAAACAAGTGATTCTAACTTTGGCAGATGGCAACTCTTTAAGAAATCTAAACTAGTTAGTTCATTTTCATAGCAAATTAATTTTTGTAAATTATCTGACTGATTAGGTAAGGTTAATTGGGTTAGTTTGTTTTTAGCACAAACAATTTCAATGAGTAATTTATTTTGACTTAAATTTAGTTCAGTCAATTGATTATTCCCACACCTAAACATTTCCAAATTCGCACACTCACTAATCTCTAATTGCTGACTATCAACAAAATTATTAATATTCACTTCTTTTAATTTTGGACAATTGCGAATGGTAACTTTGGTGATGTTTTTAATGCCTTTTTCAACTCAAGTTATAATCTTTTCCAAATTAGGATAATTAGCGATGATTAGTTCTCCTAGGTTTAGTTCTAGTTCATCACTATCAAAAACTATTTCAGTAGTGTTTTCTTTATTAGGGTAGTTATTTTCTAGTCATTCTTGGGGATTAGTTTTTCTTACATATCCATCACCACTAACAAAAAACTTATCTGAATTTTTTAATTCCATTTCAATAATTTCTACTTTACTTTCCGGTCTTTCTTCACTAGAACAATAAATTTCATTTACACTTTCTAGTAAGTATTCTAAACCACTATCGATGTTAGTATTAGAAACATGCAAACTTTTTAGTTTACCTAAACCATCTAAAGGTTCTAGAGAACCATAAAACTTATTATAAATATTTTGTTGAAAATGTTCTTTATTACTATTACCAATTCATAAAATTTCTAAATTACTAAACTTACTAAAAACTGATAAATCTTGTTCCAGAAGATTATTATCAGTGATGTTTAAATAAGTTAATTTATCAAGATTTAAAGAGGAATAATCAAAACTTTTTAGATAATTATCACAGCATTCAATTCTTTCTAAGTGATTTAAATTAGTTAAGTCTAAATTAGTAAGTTTATTAAAACCACAACTGATATTTTTTAATTGTCGACAATTGTTAAGGTTTAAATTGGTAATTGCATTATGAGAGCAATCGAGAGTTTCTAAATTAATAAAGTCAGACAAGTCTAAATCTCCCTCTAGTTTATTTCAATCTTTTTTTTCTTTCCCGATTTTTCAGTCGACACCACTGATATCTAATTCCTTTACTTTTTCTCTCTTTTCTTTAGCATTATATTCTTCTTGATTTTCCAATCATTCTTGAGCATTAGGCATATGACAATTTTACTAAATTCTGATAAGGCAACATGTTATAAGTTAATTATTTCCAACTTCCTCTCATCACTTAATTTCTCTCCCAACACTTCCTCTATAAGATTTATTATTTCTCTTTCTCCTTGGCTAAGGATATTTCTTCTTCTCTCTTCTTCCTCTTTTCTAGCTTGAATTTCTCATTCTCTTTGTTCTTGTGCTTCTTGTTCTAATCTAGTCTGCTCTCTCTCTCTCTCTCTCTCTCTCTCTCTCTCTCTCTCTTGTCAACAATATATTTAACCATGACAAGAAAAGACTATTATCAAATACTAGAAATAAACAAAAATGCTACTGAGGAAGAAATAAAAAAGACTTATCGCAGATTAGCCTTAAAATTTCACCCAGATAAAAATCCAAATGGGGAGGAGAAATTTAAAGAAATTTCCGAAGCCTATGCGGTTTTATCAGACTCAGAAAGAAGAAAAAATTATGATGCTGGCGGAGATGGTTCTAGTTTTGATAACGAGTGATACGAAAGATGAAAAGAAAGTTATAAAGCTGAGTGAGAAGCAATAAGAGAACAGGAAATACAACTTACTAAAGCAAAATTTGCTTATAATGGAATATGTCCTGGGGTAGGATATCAGTTTGAAAATCCACCTTTAGATCCTAATTTATGAAAACCTTACTCCAATTGGATAGAAAAAATGAGGAAGTGTAAAGAAGAGGAGGTAAGTGATTTTGTAGAAGAATTATGAAAAAGCGCTGAAGAATTTAGTAAGAAAAGAAATGAGGAGTGGCAAAGAAAATACGAAGACATTAAAAAAAATAATCCATTCCAAAACTCAAACAATAAAGAAGATAGGAATTTTGATTGAACAAAAAATTATAAAGAAAGTGATACTTATATTGATAAAGGCAAAATTGGTGATGAAATACTTGGTGAACTCAAATCTTTAGGAGTATCAAGTTTGGACTTAGACTCTTCCTTGTGATCTCCTTATAGATTATGAACCGAAAAGTTAGTTAATTTAACAAAAGTTAGCGAGATGGAAGTTTTCAAAAATCAAATGTTTAGTGCTATTCGTGAGGCAAAAGATAAAAAACAACAGAAAGATAACGATGATAATGGAAAAAAAACAAATAAACCTCAACCAAATGTCCAACCAGTCGATTACTCCACTTGAACCAAAGAACAATTAATTACTAAGGTTAAAGAACTAGAAGAAACTATTAAACAATTAGAGAACTCTCCCGGCAAAGATAAAGTGGTCAGTGAGAAAAAGGAAGAATTGAAAATAGTTCAAAATAGATTAAGTGAAGTTAACCAATCAAAACAAGAACCAACTAAGGAACCAGTCAGTGGAACTGATTACAAAGTGATATTTGGAATAGATATTGTGCTAATAGTAGCAGTAATAATAGGAGGTTGGTTTTGAAGTCGAAAAAGATATGGAAAATAAAGAATTAACAGTAAAATCATAAATATGGTCAATGCCCAAGAATGGTTAGATAAGAAGTATCTGAAAGAGGGATGTATTCAATATGGTGAAAAAGTAAATAGAAGTGAAGTAAAAGAAATTCATCTCACCGAACCTAGTTTAGAGGGAGAATTAGATTTAGGGGATTTTACTTATGGATATGGTGTAAAAGTATATATTTATCCCCAAGTAGATGAAACTAAACTAACTTTTGAAAACTTATCTACCGAAGCTAGAATTATTAAATGTGTGGATGTTCAAGAATGGTTAGAAGAGAATTATCCTGAAAATGGAACTTGTATAAGGAAAGATGAAAGAGGCTGAGGAGATAAAATTAATAACTTTGGTAAAAGAAGAACTGAAATTAAGAAGTTGTGTATTAGTCATAAAAAATTGACTGGCAACTTCGATTTAAAAGGATTTGCTAATTTAACTGAACTTAATTGTTGAGGTAATAGTCTAACCAATCTTAACTTCTTAAATACTTTACCTAATCCCGAAAAATTAACTAAATTAGATTTAAATTATAACTATTCTCTCTCCACTTCCTTATCCCCTTTGCAATCTTGTCCCCAGTTAGAAACACTTAATATTAAAGGAACTAATCTCACCCCTAACTTCCAATACTTACCCCTTAGTTTGGAAGAAATTAAATGTGATGGTAAAATTCAAGAAGAATTAAATCTGTATGGTAGTAACCTAAGGGTATGACAAGTTGGTCATCCAGAATTAATGGAACAAGCAAACAAAGAATTAGTAATTGATAATAATGATTACACCAAAAGTAAACTAGAAACATCACTACTACTCCTAAATATTTAACCGAAAAACTAAGCCAAGAAACTACTCCAAAAGATAATTACCAACTATCTAACTACTCCCAATTCTCTCTCCGTGATGTTCGACCATTTAGTTGAGAAAAACAAAACCTAGAAGTAGCAACTAGTTTACCACTCAGACTTTACAATCTAAAAACTGAACAAGTAGAAACTACTGACAAGGGAAAAGATATCTCCAATTATCTATCACTCTCTTATGTCTGAGGAACTGACTGAGAAAAACAACCTCAAACTTATGGACAATCTTATCCCACCGATTTAACTAAATTAGGTCGTAAAGCTTTAAACAAAGTTCTATCAGTTAATAAGTTAATTCCTATCAACCATATCTGAATTGACAACTTCTGTATCAATCAAACTAATCCCCAAGAAAAAGATCATGAAGTCTCCAAACAACAACAATACTACAACAATTCCAGTGCTACTCTAATTGCTATCGATGGCAATATTGGTAAAGAAACGGATAAAGAAAGTGAAGTAGAGTTTGCTAAACACATTACCGAACAAATAGTTACTTCACCTTGATTCCAACGTTCTTGAACTTTCCAAGAAGGATTATTAAGTAAGCAAACTATCTTTATGTTTGATGATGGAATGGTAGATGGTAGAATATTAGTTAGTTTTTGAGGAGGGATACAAAGTTTTAAAACTGCTTCCATTAACCTAACAAATACCATCTCCATCTTTATCACTCCCCTCGGTTGAAGTTATGGAGCTAACCAAGAACAAACAGTTCAATTAGGACTAAGTCAAGCCCTCTCGGCTATCTCCCATCGAAAGCAAACTGTCCCAATTGATGGACTTTATTCCATCTTAGGTTTATTACCTTATGGTGATAAAGTAGAAACTAATTACCAAGCCAAGGATTTAAATGAGGAACTAAAAAAAATAATGGAGTTAGCAATTAAAGAAAATGAATACGAACCTATTTCTTGAAAAGGCACTCGTCATGTTGACCCATCATGATGAATGACACCACCCCTAAACAAGGATGGTTTCACCAATATTACTGGTTTTATGGAACTTGAAGAGGAATGAAAGGATAAAATAAAAATCTCACCCACTGGTTGGGAGTTTGAGGGTGTCAAGTATTTAGTAGGAGAAGGTAATGAAACAGAAGGAAGAAAAGTTGGTGATATTAGAATCACTCCTAACCTTAACCAATTTAAAAACAATAATAAATTAGAAATTATCATCCCCATGACTGACAAAGATACTCGACCAATTGTTTTTGAGAGTGCATATATTGATTATTGACAAGTTTGCACTAGTGTGAAAGATACTAGTCGTTCCTATGATATTTATGCTTCTGTTCATGACAATAAATATGGAGTTTACCTCAATAGACCTTGAAAGGATGGAGAGGGTTTCGCAACAGTCACATATACAAAAATTCATCCTGGTTATCAAGAAAAAATAATACAATCCCAATCGGCTCGTTGTCTTGCCAAGCAAGCTATTAAAGATATTACAGTATGCGAAATTAATGTCAGGTTATTATTTTCCTAACCTCCTTGTTTTTCAAGAGTTTTGAGTTTAAATTACTGACATTTAATTCTAATAATATAATATTAGGAATAATTAGCCAATTTGAAGTTAAAAATTTGAAAGGGGAAGGAGTAAGTAAAGTGCTTAAAAATTTAGACAGTAAAATTAGAGAATTTTTAAAAACCTATGACAATGATGAAAATGGAGAAGTAGAAGTTGGAGAACTAGTAGAAAAAAGGAAAATACTTACTGATGATTTTAATAAAGGTAAAGAAAGCGGTAAAGTATGGAAAGTTGTAGAAATCATAAAAGAATTAGAAAATGCTATAACCGAATATCGTAAGTCTTCTTATAATTGGATAAACGAGATAGAAAGCAGTATCAATAATCAATTTGAAGGAAACCAAACTGAGATACAAATAAATATAGAAGATTCTGATCAAGCAACCGAAGTTGAAAATACAGCGGAAAGTATTGCTAATAATAGTAGTCGCTCTTTACTTTTAGTCAAGGAGCCTGACAAAGGCAAAAAGTCTTTTTTTGATACTAGAGGTTATTTAACTAATCGGCAGAAAAAACACTCTAAAAATCAAAAAATACTTAAACAAGAATCTCATGAATTACAAGGAATTTTAAATCAAGAACAACTAAAAGCCCAAGTCAAAGCTCTTCCTTATGGAACACCTAGTTCAAGTAAGAAATAATTTTCCTCCATTACAATGAACTCTCTAAAACTTGATATTCAACCCCTTCTCACCACTAAAAAAATCTTAGAAAAGACTTTAAAAGAAGGAACTAGTAGCGAATTAGAAGAAATGGGTGGGGCGCAAGCCTTTGAAATGGCTTATGAACTGAGTTGAAAAACTTTGAAAAAAGTGCTGATGAGTAAAGGAGTAGAAGTATATAGTCCTAAGGAAACCTTTCGCAAAACCGCCGCCGAAGGTTTAATTCAAGAGTTTGAAACGTGAGGAGAAAAGTATTTAGAGACTAGAAGTTTAACCATTCATAGTTATGATTCTGATATCTTGGCCGAGGTTTGGAAAGTGTTGTCGGAATTTTTGAAGGATTCGGAATACTTAATTGCTAAAATTCAAGTAGAGATAAGGAAATAATTATGAGTTTACAGTTAGAAGAAAAACATTGGAACATTATTCAACAAATCCTCTCTAAATATCCTTATCATTTTTATGCTTATGGTTCGCGAGCAAAAGGAACTGCCAAAAAGTTTTCTGAATTAGACTTATGTTATAAGGAAGAGATTCCTCTTTCGGTAATTAGTCGCCTGAGGGAGGAATTTACAGCAAGCAATTTACCTTTTGAAGTAGAATTAGTGAAAAAATACTTGAATTGGTTATTGTTTGTTTTAATTTTATTGATTCGATACATGTTTTAGTCTGTTCCTGCAGTGTTTTTTTCTTCCTTTCCCTTAACTAATTTCTCTTCAATGGCTTCCTGAATAAATTTACTTACTTTTCTTTCTTTAATTAAAGGTTCTAATTTCTGGTAAGTTTCTTCCGAGAGATAAATATTTAAATTCCGTCCTGACATATTTATATTTTTAGGTAATACTGTAGTTGAGTTGAAAAGTAGAGACCTAAGTAAGTATCTTTCTATTTTCCTAATTATGTCTCTACGTTAGTAAAAATTAGTTGTTTTTTTTATTCCTCTCATAATGGTTAATTAGGACAGGATTAAATTTTAAATATAGTTTATTACATAAACTATTGCGATTTTTAACTATTTTTTGAGGTTAACGTTTACCCTTACATAACGGGTAGCATAACGAAAATAGATTATATGGCAAAGAAAGAAAAAGAGTTTTATTTTAGCAAATGGGGGTATACTAAAAAAGATTTTCAAAAGTGAGGACAAAAAGGTGGTTTGGCTTTTAAATATTCTTCTAATGCGGAAAGACAGAAAGCTTATCGGCGGAGGAAAATGCAGGCAAAAATAGAGGCAGGATTAGTGAGTGGAATTTTGAACCTAGAAACCGGAAGAATTAGAAAGTATCGGAATGGAGCTAGTCGGCAGAGGGGGTGGAGGGAGAAGAAAGTAAAACCAAATCCTCTTTAATCATTTCCTGGAACTCTGTTCGCATCTGTTTTCAATTAACAAGTTCGACAAAAAAAGGTAAATCGCTCTCTTCTAATTCCTCCTGAATTTGGTAAATAATTTCACGAGGAATATTTTCTTGATAACAAATATCTAAATCGGAAAATTTTCAGGCAGTTCCTTTTGCTCGCGAACCATAAGCATAAAAATGATAAGGATATTTAGAGAGGATTTGTTTAAGAATATACAAGTGCCTATTTTCTATTTTCAAACTCATAAGTCCTATTAAAAATTTTTTTCTTGCAATTTGGTAATAAGTTTTTCAAATTCTTGTAGGAAATTAGGTAATAGGTTGTAAATAGCAGTTAAAATGTCTTCCTGATAAGTATGAGAAGTTAAATTTCTTTCCTTACCAAAATTAAACCAGACTTCGGGGTCTTCTAAATAGCCTCATTGAGCGGCTAAACGAAAAGTTTCTCGGGGATTACGGACTTGGGCTCCTTGCTGATTTAACACTTTTTGTAAAGTGTGTCAAGCCAATTCATAACTAACTTCAAAGGCTTGCACAGCAGCCATTTCATCTAATTCATCTTCCACATTTTGTAAAGCCTTTTTGAGCAAATCCTTCATGCGTAAGAGCGGACGGAGGTCAATTATTTCTTTTTTATCCATAGATACACCGTTGATTTAACTTTAATTTGAGAATTTTTAACTAGTTATTTAGGAGGGATTTGGATTTGAGTTATTAATGCTTGAATATCATTATCAGTCAATTGTTGCTCTTGGGTTGCTCGTTGAATACCAATTGCATCTAAAGAATAACCTCTTCTTCCAAAAAAAATTGTAGCATATTTATCGTTATCCACTGGTAAATTAAACTTTTCGCCATTTACTTTTCCATAAGGACCATAAATATTAATCCGACCAGTTTGGAAATTAGAGGTTTGGAATGATAACCCAGTAACTAAACCATCAGTCCATCCCTCGACATTAACTAAATATTCTCCTACTGCTAAACTAATAGATGTCGATTCTTTGTTTGCTCATTTTTCGCCATGCTCTCTTACCACTTCACACCATTTACCTTTAGACTTGACTTGATAAGTAAATTGAATACTATCTATTACATTACTAAAACGAATCACTATTTTACTTATTCATATTACATCTATTTTTTTTCAGTCAATAGCTTCTCAAATAGTAACTAAATCGTTAAATGATCCTCCACCAAAACCTCCATACATTCTTGATTTATTAGGTCATCCATATTCAGTAATTAATTGCTTTCTTAGTTTTTGCTTGGAGGTACACTCCTCAGCAGTTAATTTCTTACTATCTCTTAATCAAAGATAAAAATCAATCTCTTGAGGATTAAAATAATCTTTAAAAGCAATATCTAAATTGTTAACCTGCTCATAAGAAAAATTATTATCTTTTCATTTCTGAACTAATTCCTGATTAAAATTTTGCTGAATCTTTTTTCATTTATTTCATTCTAAAAGACTATCCAACTCTTGTTTTTTTTGTTCATATTCATTTTTTTCTAGCAAAGGGTCTAATTCTGCTAATTTCTCGGTTAGTTTATGATAACGAGTAATATTTTTGATTCCAAAGATTATTTCTCTTTTGTTCTTCATATCAATAAATAATTCTTGGGGGACTAATCTTTCGCCACTCTCTAATTTAAATTCTACTATATCTATCGGACAATCATCAGCACTGGGTATTAGGATAGCTAGTTGATAATCCCTTTCTTGTTCTTCGCTAATTACTACCAAACTATCACTGACTTTTATTTGTTCTATGGTTTCAGAAATTCCTTTCAAACTAAGTTCATTTTGCTTGGTTGTCACTAAAATTATGTTATCTCTATATTCCGGAACTTTCTCTACGACATATCTCTTTCCTACTAAACGAACTCCTTGAGGAGTTAATTTTATATTTTTGGATTGGTAGTTAGTTAAACCTTCCACATTAGTAGAACCATTTTCCCAAACTTGAGGTATATATCAGTAATGAGGATTATTATTCCGTGAACCAAATCAAGAGAAGATTTCTTGTTGGTAACCTTCGTTGGTAACTACCTTCATTACTGACAACAAAGCTTGTTCCAACTCTTCTTTAAAATATGTAGGAAATTCTGTTTTTTGCTCCTCATCATGTTCGCAAATTACACTTTTTTTTTGCTTATTTTCTAATTTTTTGCAGTTTTTGCATATATTTCCTTTATATTCAGGAACTACTTTGTCCCCATAAGGTAATAAACCCAAAATGGAGTAGATACCATCGACTGGTATCGTTTGCTCACGATGTTTAACAGCTAAGAGAACTTGACCGAGGGTAAAATTGGCTGTTTGTTCTCTTTGGATATTATAACTTCAACCCAAGGGAGTAATGAAAATTTGGGGGTTGGTGTTTAAACTTGATGAATAACTTTGTTGAAGACCACCCCAAGCCATAGCTAAAATTCGCCCATCAACTAAACTATCGTCAAACATAAAAATAGTTTGGTGAGACAATAAACCTTCTTGAAAAGTTCAAGAACGACGAAATCAATCTGAGGCAACTATCTGTTTAATGATATGTACAGCAAACTTATAATCAGTTTCTTTTCGCTCTCCAATCCTTCCATTAATAGAAATTAAAGTCGCTGTAGCATCGTTGTAATACTTCTTTTGATTCCTAACTTCTTGACTTTTTTCTACTGGGTCAGTTTGATTAATACAAAATTGATCAATTCAGATATGATTAAGATTAGCTCCTTGCCTTTTATTAAGGAATTCCAAAGCATTAGTAGCTTTATTTACTGCTTTACTACCTAATTTAGTTAATTTTATTTCGTAATTCTGACCTTTAGCACCCTTAGAAATTTCTTCACTCCCTTCTCTATCACCCCAAACATAAGAAAGAATAGCATAGTTTCTAATATCAGTTCCATCTTGGATTTCTTCTACTTGCTTAGTTTTTAAGTTGTAAAGACGCAAGGGCAACTTTTTAATATCTGCAAGTTTAGTTTCTGAATTTCCCTCCTTTTCTCAACTAAACTTTCGACCATCATGCAAGGCAAATTGAGAGTAATCTAGCCCAATCAATTTATGCTTTGCTGAAGCAGACTTTTGTTTTAGTTCTTCGCTTAATCATTGCGGAGTAGTAGTAACTACCTCAGGTTTAAGTTTTTGGTAATAATCAGATATCTTTTCTTTGCCTGCCTCCTCCATTAACTTTGGGTGAGTTTCCTGTCAAAAAACTAAATTGTTATTATAGAGAACTAATTCATTTTTTAGTTTTCCCTCACATTCAATTTCTTTTAAACTTTGAGGCAAATATTCTAAACCAGTAGTGATTTTAGTTTGAGAAATATTAAGTTTTTCTAATGCAGTTAGTGTTTTAGTAAATTCTAAACTGGTGAAGTTATTTCCAGTTAAATCTAGTCCTTTTAAACTAACCAAATGACTTAGTCAAGTAGGATTTTCGGCAAGGAAGTTATTTTTATTAATATATAATTTCTCTAACTTAACTTGCTGATTAAGATTTAGTTGGGTGATTTGATTATCTGAACAATTTAAGTATTCTAACTCTCCTAAATTAGTTAAGTCTAAATTAGTTAATTTATTACCATTACAATAAAGTTTTTTTAATTGTTGACAGTTACTAATATCTAGGTTATTTAATTGATTATCTCGACAATCTAATTCAGTTAGATTTAGACACTCATTTACTCCCACTAGTTTAGATAACTTATTATTTCCACATTCAAGCACTTCTAAATTGGGGCAATTAATAATGATTAATTCTTGATTATCAGTGAAGTTTGGAATAACTAATTCTTTTAATTGCGGACAATTCTGAATGGTTACTTTGGTGATGTTTTTAACGACTTTTTTTCCTGTTGTTATAATCTTCTCCAAATTCGGATAATCAGCAATAATTAATTCTCCTTTTTTATCTAATTCTAATTCATCACTATCAAATTCTACCTCAGTAGCACTCCCTTTGTCAGAATAATGTCAAAATGATTTTGATTTGAGGGTTTTTTTTAGTGATTTAAGGGTGAAATCCTTGTGGATTTTGATTCAATCTGTTCAATCTTTTACAATAACTTTTCTTAATAATCGTTTTTCACCTTTTGATCTCCTTTCAAGTAACTCAATTTTCCCTCCTTCAGCATGATTTGCTCATCCAGGAAATTCACTCCTTAACCATATTGCCACCTTGTCTCCTTTTTTTATATTACTAAGAAATGCACTACTAAGAGAATCATTTTTAGTTATTATTTTTTTGTGTGTTTGGCATTCTGATTTAGCAGCATCATTTCTACATACTTCTATCCGAGCTCCTCTCTCTTTACCTTCTGAATCTAATATGCCTATTTCTGCTCATGTTCAAGAAGCACTCGAGTCACCTCATCCTTGATCATGAGATTTAACCGACACCTTTATTTCATCAACTTGTTCACAATCAACAGAAATAGAAAGATAAAGATGATTCATATTATCATATCCTCTTACTTTTTTATTAGTTTTAGTTGTTATTAATCCTTTTACCATATTATTTTAATGTTTAAAAATTATTATTATTAAAATTGTTTTATAGTATTTGAAAACTCTAACTCCCTAATTATAACAAGGATTTAGACAAATAATAAACTATAAACAATTTCTAACTTTGTTATATAAAACTAATTTCCATTTTTTTAGAAATAATATTTGTTCTATAACTAATTTTATGCATTTTTTTCTAAACTAAGGTGCTATTTTTTTAGATATAATTTTACCTCTTATAAAGTCATTAAACTAAAAAGGCAATGATATAGTAAATAACATTAATTAGAAATCACTCCTCTCAAATTACTCCTCTCTTTTTTTCCTCAATTACTCTTTTAAACCTTTAAGCCTCAAGGAACATCAAAACAAGCTTTAAAATACTGAAATAATCTTAGCCATTAAGCAGGGAATAGATCCTAATTTATTTAGAAAGCAAACTAGTAATTTAGTGCTGGTGGAGGCAATTCAATTGTTGAGGAGGTGGTTAGGGATTAGAGAGTTATTTAGGCAGAACTTCTACTTGCACTTCTTGCTGACCATTCAAATACTCCGCCACCTCCTCTAAACTAGTAAATACTTTCGCGCCATTCTCTTTTACCATGCGAGCAATGGCTTGTAAAGACTTTATCTGATGTTTTTCAAATCCTTCTTCTAAATAACAAAAAATAGTTTTGGTAGGTCTTTTATTACTATCATCTACTACTTCGGCAATGGCGTAGAAGCCTAACATCTCTTGGGTGATGGTGTAAAGAACATAATCACAAGTTTGTCTTTGGCGGATTTCTTCTTGCTGAACTTGTTCATTTCAGTCGGCTACTACTGGGTTGAAGTAGGAGATTTTAGTAAGGTCTAATTGAGGGATTAATGCTTCCCGTCAGGTGGAATTATTTACGGTGCCACCTAAGAATACTTTTTTAGTCATAAGGTTATTTAATTACATTATTAACTTCAATATTAGCCTGAAATTCCTCTTCAACTTTTTCTTGCTCAACTAAGTAATTTTTAACTCTTTGGTAAAGGGTGCAAAAAGTTCACATATTTTCAGATTTTACATTCAAAGAAGTTTGATTATCATTTTGCTTATCAGCAGAAATATCAACTTCGATTTGCGGTTGAGTTTCTAATTCTTTTTTTGTCGAACCTTGGCGATAATTAATGACTTCTTTTTCCAAGTTTTTCATCATTTTTGCGACTTCTTCCAGTTTAATTAGTTCATTAACAAATTTTTCTCGTTCATTAGTCAATTCATCAATATCTATTTCTTCGTTTCCATCCTTATCATATTCTTTTAAGAAAATATCAACTTCATTTTTTAAATTTTTTAGAGCTATATTTACTATCCCGGTCTCACCTATTTGAACTTGTTTTAATATCCCTAATAATTCATTATAATTATCTAAAAAAGTATCTGCATCAACTAAAAATTCACTTCATTTCACTTTTTTAGCATCATAATAATCGGCTTTTAATTGCGAAGCACCACTACCAATTAAAGGAGCCACCAAAGTAATGACTCCACCGGTAGTTGAATAATCCAGTAAAGTTAATGCACCTCCGGCAACCGTAATAGAAGTAGAAGCTCATTCTACACTACTGAAATAGTTAAATTTATTAAATTGTTCGGGAGATTTTAATTTACTTAGTTCAGTTTTACCATCTTTATCTTCACTACCTCATTTTTTGAGAAACTGCTTGATATTGCTTCTAATCACAAATAACCTTTCCAAAGGAATAACGGAGGCAATTTTACTATTTTGCCGATCTTCTTTTTGTTTTTCTTCTAAGTGCTTTCAATGGTTTTGTAAACCTTGAATTTTTTCTTCTAACCTGACATTTTTTGCTTGGGCACTAGTAGCAATATCACTACCCAACTTTTCCATTTCTCCCTCTTGTTCAGCAGTCAAATCAAGTCCTAATTCCTTTTTAGCATAATTAATTAGAATGTCGTTAAGGATTACTGAAAAATTATCTCGGTTAGTTCTTCGTAATTTTTCAGCTTCTTCTTTACCTAATTTTAGTTTTCTAATTATAGTTTCTTTGCCTCAACTGATAATTTTTAAATTATCTAATAAATGTATATCAGTTCCTTCAACTTGCAACTCTTTTAGTTTAGGGAAGTTTTTTAAAGGTTTTAAAAAGCCATGAAAACGATTAATAATTCCTTTTTCTATTCTTTCTTCAATGTCATTACCCAAATAAAGATTTTCTAAATTAGTGAATTTGCTGAATGCCGATAAATCCTGCCGAGAGAAATTATTGTTACTGATGCTGATATAGGTTAGAGCCTTAGAAAAAGCATCTCAATTTAATTCCGTTAAATAGTTAGTTCAGGCATAGAGTATTTTTAATTGCGGTAGAGTAGCAGGGAGTTTGATTTCAGTTAGTTGATTATCTCAACATTTAAGTTCGGTTAATTTAGGACAGTTGGTGAGATTTAAGGAAGTTATTTCATTAAAAGAGCAATCGAGTTTTTCGAGATTAGGGAAGTTGGAGAGGTCTAAGGAACCAGTTAGTTTTTTTCAATTGGGTTTTTCTTTTCAGTCTTTTTCAATTCAACCGCTAAGATTTAGTTCAGTTAGGTTTTGATTTTCTTCCTTAGTTAGAAATTTTTGATTTATATATTTTTGGGCATTTACCATATTTTATTTCTTCATTTTGTGCGATTTGAGGTTAGTTCATCTGAATAACAAACTAATATTCTAGGGAGATATTTAGTCTATAATTAAATTTATGAGTTTTGGATTAGTCAAGTAAGTTTTTTTTGGTTTTATTTAATATTTAAAAAACTCTCGTATTTCTACTAACCACCTACCTTACAATAAACTTTACTCATCAATTTCTTCACTTGCCCCAGTTAATTTGTCTCAGAATGCCACTACTAATCCACCTATTACTAATAATACCACTCCTCCTCCAATTCATTTCCACTTATGTTTATCTCAATGGCTTGTTTCAGTTGGAGTATTACCGGTTTTTTGCTCTTTTTTCGCAAATTGGTGAGATGTGCCAGTTTTTTCCTCATAAAGGAACCGAGCCATGGCTTCCGGAGTAAATTTACCATCTTTTTTTAGATAAACGGTCTCATCTAATACTTTTTCAACCTTACCATCCATTTCTTTACAATTATTCATTTCCGTTTCGGTTTGATTTCTAAAATTATCATCATTCTCTACCTTAAAACTAAAAATAACTTTGATTACTTTTTCTGCTTTTTCGCTAGTTAAGAAGTTATTAACT
>CAMKVN010000355.1:0-31221 GCA_946474995.1 Funneliformis geosporum | reverse complement strand
TAAAATGACTAGAATTTACAAAATATTTCTGGAAAAATTATATCATAGTAAAATTATATTTGTATAATGAAATCAGTAATCATCTACTATAATGAATAATTCGTTAATGCTATAATAAAGATTCTTATAATGAAGTCCTGATCAGCTGGATCAGCAACTTCATTATATCGAGGTGTGACTGTATATTTTTATGTTCTCCTATAAATTTATTTTATATAATCTGAATTATCTTTAATAAAAAATTCTGATATTATTTTAAGCTTCTATCCTAATGCATCATTAAGTGTTTTATTTATAATAATACATTCTTTTACATTATCTAAAAATGTGTCAAAAATATCTACATTCTCTATTTTACAATATATAAATTCAAGAGATTCTAACTATTTGTTTTCTGAAGATGAATTCAGAATTTTTTTTCATATTGCTAGTGACAATAATTACAAAAGCTGATCATCTGATTTTAGAAAAAATTTATTAGTAACACTTATTGATACAGATTTATCAGCTCTTATTAAAGCAATCTTTTCTATTGATTTATTATTTACTAGTTCCTGTTTTTATAACTATTGCATAATACCACACATTTTCTACTTTATCATAATAATTCTCACTATATTTCTCATTATCATCATCATCAGAATCAGAAGATAAGTATTGGGATTGTATATATAGAAGTTGAGAATAATAATACTAAGTAAAATTTGATTTAGCTACAGAATTACCAAAAATATGAAATATAAGCTAGGATAATTATTTTTTTTATGCCTTTCCTGTTCACAATTATTACAATAAAAAGGCTTTTGAAATTGATCATTAAGTGATATTCTACTAAGCTTAGATGTTATCTGACCAATTTCATCTATCTTTGATTCTAATCTATTAATTCTAGATAGAGCTCCTAATAAATCAAACTGAATTGAGTTTTAAAGATAATTCAACTCAACTCAAAAATTTGAGTTGAGTTAAGTTAAGTCAAAAAACTTTAAAATTCTAACTCAACTTGACTTGAGTTATGTTTAAATTTGATTCAATTCAACTTGAGTCAAATAAAATCCCATAAATATATTTGCTGATTATATAAATAATAAAATAATAAAATTATATAAAGTTTTGAAAGCTATTATCTAATGATCTACTGATCAGAATTTTGTGAAAACTGTATTATCATGCTAAGATAAACTTATCAAAATGATATATATTACATTTTTAACAGATTACTAACGTTGAGATATTCAAGAAAATGTTTTAAAAATATTTATTTTCAGATTTGAAGGCTATTATCTCAAATTTACTAATCAGAATTTTGTAAAATCTGCATCATCATGTTCGCTAAATTATATCTTTAAAATAATATGTGTTGCATTTCTAATGGATTGTTAGACACTAAGTTATTCAAGAAAATATGTTAAAAATGATCATTTTAAGCTTTATAACTAGTATATTTTCCAAAATTCCAGAATTATATTTTGCTATCAAAATGAGTTACACAAAATACCAAATATGATACACAGTTGCATAAATTTCTAAAAGGAAATTTTTAGCTGTTGAAAAATTGGAAAATCACCAAAAATGATATATAAATTTTTCAAAATAGTAATTTATTTACATTAAATTACGTAATAATATAACTCTTATTGACTTATGAGTCAACTGAGTCCAGTTAAAATGAATTGAGTCAATTTATTAATTTGACTTAACAAATAACTCAACTTGAATCAAATGAGTCAGAAGTATTTGATTCAAATCGACTCAAACTCAAATCGATTTATTTGACTCATAAGCAACTCGACTTATTTAAAACTCTAATTCTAGATGATTGTAACTTTTTTTGACTTTTGCAGTTTAGAAGATAGCCTATAAGCTTTAGCAACTTCTCTCATTATTTCTTTCTTAAAAAGTGTATTAGTAAAAGAATTAGCATTTTTATATATGTTACGAATCTGTTTTATATTTTTTGAAGAAATTGATAAAGATATCTTTTTAGTTTATTAAACCATTTGTAATTGAAAATCAGCCTTTTGCTTTTCTAATGGAGACTAGTATTCAGATTTTTGCTATACTAATACATCTTAAAATGATTTTTATATATTTGCCAAAATTTTTTTACTGTTGAAAAGCTAGATAACAAATGACTAGGTCATTTGACTAATTTTAAATGACTTCAAATAACAACAAAATGATTGGTTATTCTAGGTTATTATAAAATAAGGTTATTTGAAATCATTTGAGATTATTTGAATTATTTGGATTATTAGAAAATAAGAAAATGTTTCAATTACAAAATAAATATCAATCTACATTCTTTTACTATAGTTAAATAAAATAAAGCTAAATAAAAAAAAGCTTGATTTATTATAAGTTTTTATCAGAAATAAATATGATATTTTTTTTTTGAATTTTTATTTGTGAAACTATCTTTTATTTATTTTTTAATATTTATTCTTTTCTTTAGCTAAATATTTTCATTTTAGTCAATTTTATTTGATAAATTATATTTTTAATAGAATGAGTAAAGAACAATATAATTTTTAGAAATTTTTTTTTACTATGCTAGATAATCTAAAAGCTAATAAAAAGGCAATTTGCTTAGCATGTATATAAAAACTTAAATTACCTATTACTTTGATAAATGCTGAATGCTTTGTTTCAAATAAAGCAAAATCATACTAAAGTCATCTAAAAAATGCATAAATTTTAAGAGAGAATATAATAAAGATAAAAGGAAAGATATTTTTTTACATTGAGTTTTAGAAGATGAAAAAACAATTTCTAATCAAAAAAATTTAACCAATAAAATTGATGTTAAAAATGATGATAAAAGCTTTAAAAATTGCATAAAATAATAATAATTCTATCTTAACCAAATAGATAATTCTTACTAGTTATATGTTATGCCTATTATCAAAATAGGATGAACACATTTTGAGAATTTGACATTAAGTATGATTGTTTCTAATAGCCTTGCTTTTTCATTTAAGAAAAATAAGGAAACACAAGATCTTTTTAATTTTATTGCTCTTGTATTAAATCTTTTCAGACGACGAGTAATAAATGATAGAATTCTTCTAAAATTTGCAAATCAATTAACAGTAATAATTTTACAAATTACATGTAATGATAAAATTGAAGTAATAGTAGCTTTTGATAGTTGGACAAATTTTAAGCAAAAATATCTTTTTGGTGATATTTTTATTACTTTGTAAGATAAAGTTTTAATTTGGAAATCATGTGATATTAGTGATCAACGATACAGAACTGAAGGTGTAAAATTTCTTATTCAAAGTATTGTGAAATAAAAAGTAATTAAAATAAATTGTTATGTATCTTATTCTGTTAAAGATTATGCAACTGCAAGATAAGTATTATATTAAATATATTTATTTAAAGTTTAATATATTTATATAATTAATTAATTATTATTATAAATTTTTAATTTATATAGATGACAATTAAAATAGAATATCTGAATAAAGTTTTTATATCTTATATGACCTATCAATTAAATTTAATAGTTAGAGATATCTTTAAAGAATCTGAATCTTATAAAACAACATTAAAAAATATAATACAAATTGTTAGTTACTTTTATTCTTTATCATATTTTATGAGTTTTTTAAGAAATAAGCAAAAATCTTATTATAATCAAATTATTTCTCTTGCTATTTCAGATGAATCTCATTGGAATAGCTTTTACTTTTGCTTTCATTATATATTTAAATCAGAAGCTATACTTAAAGTAAGTATTTTTTGTTTAATTTTTTTATTTAATAAATTTTTTATTTTTAAATATTTATTTGCTTTATTTATTTAAATAATAGTTACAAAATTTTCTTCAGAAAAATTTGAAACAGTTAGCAGTTTATGAAATAAACTAGTACGATAATGTTTTTTATCAACAAATAATAATTTTAATAAAGTTTTTTCATAACAATTATAAATGATTTTAATTTTTGGTTACAATTTTATAAACTTTAAAATCTGCTATTTTAATTATGTAAAATATTAAATAAATTGCAAAAAAATATTGTCTAATTATATAAAATTATTTATTATTTTGGTTGGATTATTAAAATTTTCAAAAATTATAAAAATGAATTCCTTTTTAATCAAATAATTATATGGGAACGTTTCCAGTAAAATCAAGTCATAAAGCATAGTAAATCATATGATTTATAATGTGATTTTACTGGAAACGCTCCCATATGTTAAAAAACCTGATAGGCTCAATAGAAATAACCTCTTCTTTTACTATCATTTATATTACATTTAAATATCGATTTTCAATATTTTCTAATAATTCAAATTTTTCTTATACATATTTTGGATAATAATTAATTTATTATTATCAAGTATGGTTTGAAAAATTACCAACTTTTATTTTACGTGAATATTAATATCCAAAAGAATTACATAATGCAAAGGTATAACACAGCATGAAGATTAATCATATACAGCTAGTGTTCTGCATGGATTGGATCAGATTGGATTTGAGCAAAATTTGATTCGATCTGAATCTGACAAATCTGAATCTGAATCTGTATCTAAATCTAACAAATCTGAATCTGAATCTGTATCTAAATCTGAAAAATCTGAATCTGAATCTCGATGAATCAAAAAATTTTTTAACAAAAATTGCCTCTAATATTTGGAACGATGTTTTAATATTAAAAAAACAATTTTGTTGTTTTTTTAATAAAAATTTGCCTCTGACGTTCAGAATGGCATTTTAATGTTAAAAAAACAATAATTTTATTGTTTTTTAACAAAAATTCGCTTCTAACGTTCGGAATAGCATTTTAATGTTAAAAAATAACAATTTTGTTATTTTTTAACAAAAATTCACCTTTGACATTCGGAATAGCATTTTAATATTAAAAAAATAATTTTAGTTTTTTTAATAAAATTCTGCCTCTGATGTTTGAAACAGCGTTTTAATGTTAAAAAACAACAATTTTGTTGTTTTTTTTAACAAAACTCTGCCTTTGACTTTTAGAACGGCATTTTGTTATTAAATTAATTTTTATTAATTTTTTATTAATAAATACTGCGTCCACCTTTTGGGGCAGCATTTTATTAATAAAATTAATTTTTTTAATAATAAATGCAACCTCTAACTTTCAGAATGGCATTTTGTTATTAAAATTAAAAAAAATTAATTTTTATTAATAAATGTTATATCCAACTTTCGAAGTGGCATTTTAATATAAAAAATTAATAAAAATTAATTTTTTTATTAATAAATGTCGCATTTGACTTTTAGGGTGGTATTTTAATATAAAAAATTAATAAAAATTAATTTATTATTAATAAATGTCATGTTCAACTTTCAGGGTAATATTTTAATATAAAAAATTAATAAAAATTAATCTTTTATTAATAAATGTCACATCTGACTAGTATTTCACAAAAAATCTGATTCAATATGAATCTGATCTGAATCCGACGGATCGGATTGAATCGGATTTATCGGATTCGAATCAGATTCAGATCCAGATTTTGATTTGATTCGATTTGTCGGATCCAGATCAGATTTGGATTTGGATTTGATTCAATCCAACGGATTCGGATTTGGATTCAGATTCGATCCATCAGATTCGGATTTGAATTCAGATCTGATTTGTTGGATTTGAAATAAAAAATGCCACCCTGAAGTCGAACACGGCATTTATTATTAAAAAAATTTAATTTTTAATAATAAAATGCCGCCCAAAAGTCAGACATGGCATTTATTATTATAAAATTAATTTTTATTAATTGTTAATAATAAAATGCTATCCCGAAAGTCAGAAGCAGCATTTATTATTAAAAAAAATTAATGTTTAATAATAAAATGTCGTCCCAAAAGTCAGATGCGGCATTTATTAATAAAAAATTTAATTTTTATTAATTGTTTGAATAAAAATGCCACCCCGAAAGATGGAAGCGGCATTTATTAATAAAAAATATAATTTTTATTAATTTTTTATATTAAAATGCCACCCAAAAGTCAGATGCAGCATTTATTAATAAAAAATTTAATTTTTATTAATTTTTTATATAAAAATGCTACCCCGAAAGATGGAAGCGGCATTTATTAATAAAAAATATAATTTTTATTAATTTTTTATATTAAAATGCCGCCCCAAAAGTCAGACGCGTCATTTATTAATAAAAAATTTAACTTTTATTAATTTTTTATATAAAAATGCTGCCCCGAAAGATAGAAGCAGCATTTATTAATAAAAAATTTAATTTTTATTAATTTTTTATATTAAAATGCCACCCCAAAAGTCAGATGCGGCATTTATTAATAAAAAATTTAATTTTTATTAATTTTTTATATTAAAATGCCACCCCAAAAGTCGTACGCAGCATTTATTAATAAAAAAATAATTTTAATTAATTTTTTATATAAAAATGCCGCCCCAAAAGACGGATGCGTCATTTATTAATAAAAAAATAATTTTAATTAATTTTTTATATAAAAATGCCGCCCCGAAAGACGGATACGTCATTTATTAATAAAAATATAATTTTTATTAATTTTTTATATTAAAATGCTGCCCCGAAAGTCAGATGCGGCATTTATTAATAAAAAATATAATTTTTATTAAATTTTAATAATAAAATGCCACCCCGAAAGTCGTACACAGCATTTATTAATAAAAAATTTACTTTTTATTAATTTTTTATATTAAAATGCCGCCCCGAAAGTCAGATGCGGCATTTATTAATAAAAAATATAATTTTTATTAAATTTTTATATTAAAATACCGCCCTGAAAGTCAAACGTGTCATTTATTAATAAAAAATTTAATTTTATTAATATTTTATATAAAAATGCTGCATCTGACTTTTAGGGCAGCATTTATTATTAAATATATTAATGTTTAATAAAAAAATTCCATCTCGAAAGTCAGATGCAGCATTTATTAATAAAACAATTAATTTTTATTAATTTTTTATATTAAAATGCCACCCCAAAAGTCGGACGTGACATTTATTAATAAAAAAATTAATTTTTATTAATTTTTTATATAAAAATGCCAATCTGAATGTCGGAGGCGGATTTTTTGTTAAAAAAACAAAATTGTTATTTTTAACATTAAAACGCCATTCCGAACATCAAAGGTGAATTTTTGTTAAAAAAAACAACAAAACTGTTGTTTTTTTAACATTAAAACGCTGTTCCGAACGTCGGAGGTGGATTTTTGTTAAAAAAATTTTTTGATCCGTCGGATACTGATACAGATTCAGATTTTTTGGATTTAGATCGAATCAGATTTTGCTCAAATCTGATCCAATCTGATCTGTGCGGAACACTACATCTGACTTTTGAGATCTGACTTTTGGGATGGCATTTTATTATTAAAAATTAATAAACAATTAATTTTTTATTAATAAATGCTATGTCTGACTTTTAGGATGATATTTTAATATAAAAAATTAAATAAAAATTAAATTTTTATTAATAAATGTTACAACTGACTTTAAGGGTGATATTTTATTATTAAAAATTAATTTTATTATTAATAAATGTTGTATTTAGTGATACCTGACTAAACTCTTTTTTGAAAAATTGTAATTTTGTCAAAAGTTTCGTCTCTTTAATATTTTTATATGAATAAATATAAAATTATTATATTTTTTAATGTATTTTAATTCAAAGAATTTAGATTAAGTTAAAATAATTTCGTCATTAATAAAAAACTAGTTTCGTCATTTCAGTTTCATCAATTTTGTCATATTAAGAAAGGTAATTTTGTCAGGTATCACTAGTTGTATCTGACTTTCAGGGCAGCATTTTTTATTTCAAATTCAACAAATCAGATTTGAATTTAAATCTGAATCTGACGGATCAAATCTGAATCCAAATTTGAATCTATCAGATTGAATTAAATCCAAATCTGAATCTGATCCAGATCTAACAGATTGAATCAAATTAAAATCTGGATCTGGATCTGATTTGAATCTGATAAATCTGATTCGATCCAATCTGTCAGATCCAGATCAGATTCAGATTGAATCAGATTTTTGCAGTATCTGTACTTTGACTTCAAAGAGTAATTACTGTACTATTCTGAAATTAAACAACCCCCAAAAATAAGCAACCCCCTAATTAGTATAGTTCTGAAAATAAGCAACCCATAAATTCCTATAATAAAAATAATTAAATATAATAAAAAACATTTAAAAAGTACTAAATATAATTGAAAAATGTATTTTATTAATATTTTTATGATAAATATAAATTGTTTTATTTATTATATTATTTTTACTAATTGCTATCACTATTATTGATATCGTTGTCATCAATAATGTCATCACCAATAACATTATCATCAGAATCCTCACTATCGTTAATTTTATTGTTTAAGAAAGTTGAAATCTTACAAGTCTTAAAAGATTCCGCAACTATTTCAGCTGAAATTCCTTCTTAAGCACATTTGACCCAACTACAAACATCAGATAATCTAGCATGACAAAGATTTCCTGATGTGGTTACATAGTATCACCTCCTGCCATCCAAATATACTATTCTTTACAAAGATTGTTCTTAAATAGTTTATTTATTATTACGTTGAGTGGTTGATATAAGCTAGTTAAACCATTCAGAATAACCACTAAATTAATATCATTATCCTAGAATTTTATTTAAATTGAGTCTTCAAGATGATTCCTGAAAGAATCGTATATCATTTATTAAAATATTATTAGTCCTTAATTTGTTGACATATTCAATATATTTCTTCATTAAATTAATATCTATTTATGCATTTTGTTAAAACTAAGTAACAATACCAGGTGGAATTTGTTCGCTATATGGTAACTGTTTTCCTTTAAAAATACAAATGGGTGGAAATTTTGTACTATCTACAAAATAAAAAATTAGATAAGTAAACCAAAAGAAAAAATTTTTTTAATGATTCTTTATCTATAACGCATGTTAATACAATTGTAAATCAATTTTTTCATTGCCAGTACCATGAATATGAATTGTTTTTTTACCTATACTATTAATAGTAAAATTTCCTGCTATATCAAATCAGACAGGAGTTTCATTTATATTGAGAAATTTGGACAACTCAAATGATTTTTCAATTTTAAGGTGATTAACAAACTGATAGAAGTTTTTTAATAACTCCTCAATTTGTGATGAAAGTTTTTGTGAAACTTTAGTATGTCACCATCAAGATAGATTATATCTTCTCATGAATGCAAACATCCAATAGCTTAATGTTTTAAATATATTTGTTGAATGCTAATACAAACTTACTATAGCAGGTTTATTTAAAATATATAACATTTAACTCATGTTATTCCATATGTAACACCTAATTCCTACTTTCTTTGCTCAATGATCCAATCATATAGTTTTTTTTCAGCTTCTGGGTAAAAGCTTTTTTGGCCAGAACTAACTCATTTGCTTTTTGATTTAGTTCATTTACACATTTTTCATTTGACTTAACCTAGTGGCTAACCATACCTTTATCAATTTCAAAAACCTTACTACTGCAATTATTTCATTTTCCTTAGCATAAGTAACAACTTGTCTTTTTTGCTCAACAGAATATGAGTTGCAGTGTTGTTTAACAGTATTTTACTAACAGCATTTTTTAATAGCAGCTCTTTTTTTGCTTGCTTTTTTTTGTGATGCCATCTCATAAAATAAGTTTAAACAGGTTTAAAAATAACAGCGTAATATTTGTTTCGCACATGAATAATTAAATGCGTGACAATATGATATGTGACATTTATTATGCGTTTTCTTATTTTTTTACTTCAAAATAAAAGTATCCAAAATTAAGCAATCTATAGTAAAAAGAGTTGCTTGATTTCAGAATGGTATGGTAAGTATTTTAGTCAAAGAAAATCATCTTTAATCATATATAAGTAAAGTTGTTCAGTGTATTTGTAAATATACATATATAAAATTTTACTATTATTAAATTAATAGTTGTAAATTTATACATATATTTTGTAATTATATTATCTCAAAAATTTTTTTATTCTTATTTTATCTGTATATTGATTTTAAAAAGCAATTTAAACATTTTGGTCAAAGAAAATCAATTTTAATTGCATAAGTAAAGTTATTTAGCATGTTCAAAATATATGTATATAAAATTTTATTATAATTGAATTAATAGTTATAAAGTTATAAATATTTTTCATAATTGTATTAGCAGTTACCTAACTTGCAAACATTTTATAACTTGTAATTTTAAAAATATTATTATATTAGTAATCTTTGAAAATTTTACTAAAATAATAAAATGTAAAAATATATCAATGTTTTTTATTTTATTTTAAACAAAATTACTAAATTGTTAATTTTATATTTATTATATTATTTTTATAAATGATCTGAAATTATATGATATACAAGTTAAGTTAGGTTAAAGGTATATTTAATTTAGATCAGTTTTATGTTTGATCTGATCTAGCTTTATTAGGTTAGGTCAAATTAATTACCAATTTGATCTGACCTATTTTGGAGTTCTAACTATTATAAAACTGAAGCATTAACTAATTATTATTTAAATTTTATAATAAAAGATAAGATGATTAGGAATATTCTTGTCTATATTAGCAATATAAGAAAAGCTTGTGAAAGAACTTGTATTCAGCCTAAAGGGTGCAATATTATTAAAAAACTAAAAAATATATATTATAATAAACTAACTGCTTCTAATTGTGACTAATGCTTATTATGTAACAGAGATTATTATGTTACCCAGTACTATGATAGATTACAGTTTAAAGCTCACTTCTTTGAAACTAATACTTTTGCAGAAGATAAGGCAACTGTTTAATAAAATTTTTCATTAGACTTTATATGCTATTTAGTAAGATAATTTATACAAAACCTGCTCTTAATTAAGAAAAAATTAGGATAATTCTGCAGACTTTTTTTAGATTTTTATAAAACATTAGAGTTTTTTTATTAGATTTATATGATTTAATATATTATTTTATAAGCTAAATGATGTATAGTCAGTTTCTGATATATTACTTTTTTTTGTTAATCATATATAATTCTCAGCAAGGCAGAATTGTTGATCAATATACTATTTATTGGGCTAATCTATCTTTAAAATAGTTTTTGTTATATTTTTTTTAATTAGATTTATCTTACAAAATGATATATTTTAAAGAAATTAATATAATATTTTGTTAGAATAATATGATAGATATGATACTTAAAAAGTTAACACACATAGAAATAAATCATAGCATATATAATTTTGTTAGATTTATGGTAAATAAAATTAGAATAGTTAGACTTATTTGTGAAATTTTCATTAGACTTTTAATAAAATATAATATTTAATGAGCTATTCTATATAGAGTTAATTCCTATTACATTATTTTTCATTAGATTAAAGTAATTATTAGACTTATTTATAGGGTAATAATGATTGTTAGACTTATTTATAAGGTAATAAGAACCATTAGACTTATTTCATTAGACTTATATAATAAATATAATAAATATGTAATTTAATGAGTTAAAGTATACAAAAATAGTTTCTGATATATTATTTTTATTAGACTTTTTAAATATAACAAAAAAGTCGATATAGAAATTAAGAAGCTGTAATCTTTAAAGCTTTTTTAATATAGTAAAAAAGTTGATATTATTTTTGATTATATTATCATATCAGTAGAAGTAATGGGACTTTATTTTAAGATTTCTATATTAACATTTTATAAAGTATATTTTTTTATAATTTGTATAAAAATAATAATCAAAATTATTTAACTATTTAATAAAAATATCTGATTTCATTTATACTTTAAAATTAATTTTATAAGTTACTGATAGTGATTGTCTTTTATAATGTAACATGTATTATCATATAGAATAATAAATTTATATTTTTTTTTTTTTTGGAAAAATATGTACTAATTTACACAAAATAAAATTTTATATGAATACTGTAAATTAAAGATAATATAATAATTATTTTAAATTTACAAACTGGTTATACTTAAGCTAAAATTAGTTATAATATATGTTGTAACATTATAAATTATAATATATATAGATTAAAACTATTACAATGTAATATTAAGTTATAATATATAATTACAAATCTTATCTTTAATGTAAATAGTTTGAATTACAAATAGTAGCTATATATTATAAACTAATGATGAGTTTTGAATTTATGTTTTAATTTTATATAATTTGAACAAGAAGATATCTTTAAAAATTTAGACCTAGGACCTAGGTCCTAGGATCAGGTCCTAAATTAAGTATATTTATAATCTTAAAAAATTATGTCTAAAACCTGTCTAAAACTGTTTAAATTTGTCTAATTATCCAATAATAAATAGTTATAAACAATTATACATAATAATCTTACATTATGATAATTGACATATAATTATGTATAATATCACATTTTAAAGTTTATTAATTTGGAATTTTATTGATCATGTTATTCAAGCTAAATAGCCTACTAAAGATATTAAAGAAGCAATTGTATATAGATATAATTAAAAAGGTATTATTTAAAGAAATAAGGGATTCAAATAATTAGAGCATTATAGTTGACAAAACAAATTCTATCACTAATGAAAAATATTTAACAATAGTATCATGACATATTTTCAAAATGTACTAAATTCACAATATTTAGGAATAATTGATTTAAATAAACTTGATGTAATAACTTTAAAATTAAAAATTTTTATTATTGCAAAAGAATTAGAAGTAAAAAATTTATTACATTTTGAAAGTGATGGAGTTATTATTTATTAAATGATTTCAAGAAATTAATCCTTTTATAACATCTGTTCATACATTGCGTATAAATTACATATAGCCAAAAAAGAAGCAGCAAAATATGTTTTATATTTCAACCATTATAAAATTTGCATTAAAAAATTATATGGTTATTTTATTATTTTTTTTTTTAAAAAAAAATAATTATAAATTTTCTTTTTTTGCCAACAGATTGTTAATTGATTTGCTTTTTATATTTGGTTGAAGTTTATTCAACTAAAAAGGTCTTAATAATTCGCACCAACATTCAATTGAACATTTACTTTTCCACATCTCATTAACTTAAATTAGATCTTTTATATTTAATTACTCCGAGTTTTTAACCGATTTCGTTTCTTATATGAATTGTAGATATTTCTGATGGAAAACAAATCTCGCCAAGAGGATTAGGAATTCTTGGCTTGATATTGAAGTCTTGCATCATTTTGTATCATAGTTTGAATGTAAGAAATGATTTAGATTCAGATTTTATTTATTTTAAAAAAAAGTGAACCATTCATTCATCTCAAACAAGAGATATTATATTTCACATAATATACAATATTTTTCGAGGGTTGTCATTGTTTAAAGTAATTCCTATGTGAGATTTAGCATACAAAGGATGAAAACCAACTTTTCTTGGTAAATTTCGGTTTCGAACAAGGGTTAAATTAAAGATGAAGCACATAAAAACAAGCATCATGTATGGTTCTATTTATGGATGTTATGATTAATTTCATATGAAAAGCTGTATTATAAATAACCACCCGTAAATGTTTTCGTGACACTGAAACAACGCAGCAAAATATGTATGTCTGCAAATCTTTCAAAAGTGAGAGCCTTTCCCTCAAATCATTCTCTGTTGGAATCCCAAACTTTTTGAAAACTTATCCCTTATAAAGTACGTGTGGTTATTGTTTGGAAAAAAAAAATCAGAGACTGCGGCACGAATTTTGTGACGCAGTAGAAAGGGCAATAAGAACGGCGATTCTGCCGAAAATATCATCTTTACACGCAATATTAAGTCATAGTGTAATTTCGTTTATACACGTAACGAACATTTGTTATAACTTTTAACATTTTCAAGATCACTGATCATGATGACATTTAAAAAATATTTTAAAAAGTTAAAAAGAGAGAAACTGGTTTTTAATTTAACAGATTACAAGATGATTTTCGGGTATGATCTATTGGTTCTTTGATAATGGATAGTACAGTATCGGTGCAGGAAACTAACCTATCGAGATTTTTTTTGTTTTTCTTTAAAAAATAGAATTCAAAATAATTGGTTAAAGAGAATGTGAACCCGAAAAATTGCAATTCTGGAATACAGCATTTTTTTTCTTTTCTCAGTTATTTAATTCATCAAAATTAATAAAGTTATGGTAATACAAATATATCAAACAAATCGTTGCGTTTGTGTAAATAATTATATCAAAAAAAAATAATAAGTTTGCTTTCTATCATTTTTTTAACTCTTCATTCCTAGTTTTTTTCTTTTTTTAGAAATATTTACGAATTTGCAAGATTCATTTTTTGCCCTTGAAATTTGAATGTGAGGCAGAAAAGAAATATCACTCCTTTATTTGTTTTTTTCCTCTCTTGTCCTCCATATACAATACATATTCTTCGTTTCAATGAATTTGAAGAATTTTCCATTTTACCCTCTCTTTACTTCAAGCTTAACTCTCCACAATCTTTTTCACCTTTGTTTTCATAAACTGTTGATAATCTTACCGCTTATCAAACGTACAAGACTTTCTTTCAAACCATCTTTATTTTTATTTATTATACTCAACATCTCACATCTCCAAAATTGACAAAAAAATTCACTTGATTTCCGCAATATTTCCTTTTTCATTCATCAACTCATATTTGTTTTTCTTTTTTCGATCATATTCAGTAATGACTTTTAATAAGGGAGAAACGCGTTTTATTAGATGGTTACTTTTGATCATTTGTTTATATTTATTAACAATAATTCATCAATCTGAAAGTTATAATGACCCAAAATTATTAAAATGTCGACGATTGTTTGATTCTCTACAATTTAAAAAAAGTTATAATTATAATAATAATAATAAATATCATTTGAAAGAAATTTATCGTCGTGCTCAACCTACTACTAATGAACAAAATGAAATTCCAAAGCAAGTAGAAGAAAATAAACTTGAAGAGATTAAAGAAGAACTGGATAAGAAACTCGAAGAGCAAAAAGAAGAACTCAAACTGGTGGAGAATAAGAAAGCCAAAGATCAAAAAGAAGAACACAAACAAGTGGAGAATAAGAAACCCGAAGAGCAAAAGGAAGAACCCAAAGAAGTGGAGGGTAAGAAACCCGAAGAGAAAAAAGAAGAATCCAAACAAGTAGAAGATAAGAAACTTGAAGAGGATAAAGAAGAATCCAAACAAGTGGAGGATAAGAAACCCGAAGAGAAAACGGAAAAATCCAAACAAGTGGAGGATAAGAAACTCGAAGAGAAAACGGAAAAATCCAAACAAATTGAGGATAAGGAACCTGAAAAAAATAAAAAAGAATCAAAACAAGATGAAGAAAAGAAACCTAAAGAGATCAAAGAAGTGAAAAAGAAACCTGAAGAGACCAAAGATGAACCAAAACGGAAAGAGGGAAAAATACTTGAAGAGAATAAAGAAGAATCAAAACAAGAAAAGTCAAAAAATCTTGAAGTGACCAAAGAAGTGCAAAAACAAAAGGAGGAAAAGAAGCCCGAAAAAACTGAGGAAGAAAAGAAACCCGAGACTAAAGAAGAACCAATACAGGTAAAAGTAAATAAGCCCCCAAAAAATGAAGAACCAAAACGGATAGAAGCTAAACTTAAACAATTTGGAGAAGAACAAGAGGAAGAAAAAAATCCTGAAGTAGAATCAAAACAAGAGGAGGATAAAAAGACCGAGAAGCCAAATCAAGAAGAACCAAAACAACCAAAACAGGTGGGAAAAAGACCAAAACTATCTGTAGATCCGAAAACTGAGTCTGAAAAACAACCTAAACAAATTGAAGAAGCTCCAAAACAAGAAGAGGAACAAAAACAACCTGAAAAGCCAGAAAAGGAGGAGAAAAAAGTTCCAAAACAAGTAAAACAACAATCCGAGGTAATTCCAAAACAAGTGGAAGAACCAAAAAAAACAGAAGTACCAAAACAAGAAGAAGAAAAAAAGCCTGAAAAGAACCCGGAGAAAATTGAAACAAAGGTAATTTTCAGCATAGTTGTTTTAAAATTATAATCAATATTATATCTAATCGAAAACTACAAAAATAAAGGAGAAGGAAAAGAAAAAAATAAATAGACCAATTCTCCCAAACATAATTGACAAGACTAAGGATGAACCAAAAGAAGTTACACCCGAAAAAACATCAAAAGACGTATTTATTCCACCATCTTCTATAACGATATCATTACCTCCTCCAAAACCAACAGTTATTTCAACAACCGTCTCAATAGCTTCTCCCGATTTGCCCAAAGAAATTGAGGTTTCTGAAGAAACGTTAGAAAAATCAGGTATACATCCGAAATAGTTCATTCATGTCTTTATACCAAACCAATTTTCTTTTTTAAATATTTTTTAATCAAAAGAAACAGAAATTGCTTTAAAATTGAATCAAATGAATTGGAAGGAAGTGATAGAAAACCCTACATTTGCCGCGCAAATTGTAAAATTTATGCCCAGAGATCTCGCTAATAGTATTGGGATATCAGAAAAAGATATCAAAACAATAAAATTAGAAAATTTTCCTGGCAATAATGGTATGTTCTTGAAATTGGCTATACCAAATGGATATGTAGATGAAGCGGTTCTAGTTATTAAAGATCCTACAAGTAAATTCTATACCGAGGGAACAATATTGAATCAATATGTGGGTCCAACTTATCCAATTCCCCAAAATATACATTCAGGTATAACATTTATTTTTAATTTTGTAAGGTCAATTACTTTACGATGTTTTTTTTTCTAATGAACGCGAACTTTTTTTTATATTATGCGTTTACATATCAAGAACAATCAATTTCAACAAATAGAGGAATTTTAATTGGAGCGTTGGTTGTAGGGTCCACACTTTTATATGCAAGCTTAACAGTGTTATATATACGATCTAAAAGAAAGAAGAAGCAACGACAGCTTCAAGAGCAACAAGAAGCTTATTTCTCAAAATTATCTGTTCCGATATATAATAATAGTTTATAATATCATTATAGGATATTAAATTTAAAAACATATAATATCATTGTTAATGCTCGCTTGGAACCTTTGTTCGACAAATACCAAGCCAAATCTACATTTGCGTTGAATGCTGTATTCTCAAACGGATTCAGCGCTACTTGAAGAGATGCCAAGATTTAAGTAATAGATAACTACATAATACATAATTCGGATTAAGCATATCGTCTATTGTATATATGAGTTACGTTTCACTGGGCTATAATTATCCAGTTATATTTTACATTTAATAGTGAAGCATTCATTATTGGACTATAAATGTTTGGATCACAGCGTTCGGGTTTTATAACAGATTAACCCATGTGAAATAAAATTTTCTTAACGAAAAATTTCAAAGAATCTTTGGTAAAACGCTCTTAGGGAATAATATCCAACAAATGGTTTATGAAACGACAACTAGTAATCAGAATTTACGACTAAATTGGAAACATTGTTTATATTCTTGTTTGATGATTTATTGATATGTATTAAAAAAAAATAAAAATAAAAATAAAAATTTTCAATTTTTAATAGGTGTAGTTTGTCCACGTGTACTTTTGTAAGTAAAATTTTTTTTCTTTTTTTTTATGTTGCTATAAAATTCGTTTATCTCTATGAAATGAATATTCTCTTTTAGGGAAGAAATATTACGGATTTTTATATTGCTTTGCTGGCCATTAGGTATTGTAAATATAAATTATTACACCCATTTATTGTATTTATTATTTTAGGGAAGTTATTTTGAAGATTATTGTGTTGTGCACTTGCCAAGCAGTAAACATTTGCTTTTACAAAATTTATATACAAACAAAATCTGAAAGAAAGAGCACGTAATTTATCTTTGTGAAATGATGAAGTGGCAAATTCTAATGTTGTCAAAAAGGTTATATCAACTAAAATTGAGGTACGGATCATATGATTTACTATGTCTCGTACCTCAATTTTAATAGCATACTACCAAAATGATTAATTTTTCGAATTGAGGAAATTCGCGGTTTATCAAATTTTGATCGACTTTTATACAGAGACGACTCCAACGGTATCACTATGCATGTCGATGTCTCACACAAGTCGTACCCTTTTCTGGTCTATCTTGCAAAAGAAAAAATTTCACAGTAAACAAAATACACAATTGATAAATTAATTTGTCTAATAAAAAAAAATGTCTTTAAATGTATAGAGGATCCGTTCGATAAAACTTGATGAAACAGTAACTTTCAAATTCACGATCCGAATGTATTTTGAAAGCTTTAATCTAATAAATTTCAGTGTTTGATATAAATAACCATACTCGTCACAATAGAAATTTTTTAATTAATTTAAATTTACCCATAAAAATAATTATTATCCAAAACTGCAAATTCATTTAAGCATTTGTCATACCTTCAGAAAATTTTGCTTTGTACTACAAAAAGTTTTTTTTTTTCACATTCTTAAAAAGTTAATTTAGTGAAACAAAGAAAAACAACAACAAAGACTATAAAATATCATGAGCTTCTTCAATCAACAAATGAATTTCAACATGTCCATCTGTAGTAAATTGCTGTTTAATGAAATTTGGAAAAAACTAAAAAAAGAATTAATTTCCTTTTTCAAACAAAGGTTTTTTGCCAATAAATTTGTTGATAAGATTAATGTTAAAGTAATTACCCAGAACGTTCTTGACAATGAGTAATCTTATAGATGAACAATATTCCTAAAGAATGAATCCATTTAAACATTGTTCATTTTCGTTATATGATTTACAAATATTTCGTACGACACAGTAAGGTAGTTCTAGAATCTTGTAATGCAAATAACAATTCGAACCGGGAAATCATTACCAATAAAAGAAAAGTTTTTTTTTTTAAATTGAACTGTCAAACATTTATTTTTTTGTGTAGAATAAACAATCTAAAGCCGAGCGTTACACTATGCATTTTAGCGCGTAAAATTTCATTTATCAAAATGGAAAAAAAAAACCGGAGTTTATGCGCGTAAGAAAGTTGCACATTGTAGATGAAATTGAAGCAAGAAATATGTTGAGTTAATTAATTTAATTAAAAAAAAAAAAAAAAAAAAAAAAAAAAAAAATTCTAAATATCTCCGAATTTTACTCCTGGGTTGAGCATACATTTCGACTTTATAAGATTGAAGGGTGTAGATTTTAGAAGTTCAATTCCAAGATGAAAAGAGTAAATAAGCGTTCTACCATTTTCTCGTAATTGTACGCTATATCGGAGTAAGCAATATCGGAGTTATCCTGAATTTGGTTTATAATGGGACCACGAAAATTTAATATAAAAGGACACCACCCCTACATTCAAAATAAACTTTTAGGTTTTTTAAAGAATACCTTTTGAAAATAAATTTTATAGACAAATTATATTCAAGATGTCTGCTTACCCACAAGCTCAACAAATGAATACTGCTCAATCTCGTAGTGGACAAAACGCTGTCGCAAAACAAGAATGGAAACACGGTTTATACGCATGTTTTGATGATTGTAGTCTATGTACATATTTGCTCCCTTTTTTTTTAGTTTTACTGCATAACTAGAAACTTTATTAAATAAAAATTTAAATAAAACAACATATGATTAGGTTGCTGTACGTGCCTTTTTCCATGTGTAACTTTTGTAAGTCTCGTCTTTTTTTTTTTTTCTTTTACAATAGTTGATGATTATCAACATAACATGAATTCATCTTCTATGCAGGGAAGAAATGCAGAAAAGTTGGGAGGGAATTGTTGTTGTAACGGAAGCATATACTTTTGCCTTGGGCTTCCATGGCTATTTGGATTCTTGAAACGTCAAGAGATTCGGAACAGCCAAAACATTGATGTAAGGAACAATCTAAATAAAATAATCGGTTATTATGATTTTTTTATAATTGATTAAAATTCTTACTATTATTATTTTTATTTTTATTAGGGAAGCTCCTGTGGAGATTGTTGCACACATTGTTTCTGTGGTCCTTGCGCTCTAATTCAAGAAGCACAACAACTCAAAGAAAACTAAAAATCCACTTTGAACAATTTTGATATCACGTGAACATTCTTAAAAAAACAATTATACAGAAGTTTTCAGAAATTTTATTTTAATTTTTTTTTTATAATTATTTAACAAAACAAAGTTTCGTGTGACAACGTTATATTTCTTACCCTTTTTTTATTAACAAAATTTAAAGTAGCCTCGCTGGATAATATGCGAGATTTGTATAGAGTAATATACCCCCCTGCATGAAAATCGATTACTACTTAATCGTGCATATCTATGTATTTGTATTTTGGTTCCCAAGAATTTCCTTCCAAGTAAAATAAAGTTTCGAACTCAATTATTTTTTAAAAAAAAACCTAACGAGAGTGTAAAATCTTGTGATTGCAGAATAAAAAAAAAACTCTATTTTACCTCCATAATCTTTTTTTCGTAAATCGATGAATTAATTATTTTTTTAAAAAACGAGAAAAAAAAAAACAAAAAATTACAATCAATTTCCTTTCGTATCATATTGATTTACTATGTTCCGTAAGGTGATTTTAATAGCCGATCACCCATATAAGGAATTTAATATCACACACTTCATTCACATTTGAATAATATCAGAAAATTTTTCATGATTCCAAAAAAGATAATCATT
This sequence comes from Funneliformis geosporum, assembly GCA_946474995.1. Taxonomy (NCBI): domain Eukaryota; kingdom Fungi; phylum Glomeromycota; class Glomeromycetes; order Glomerales; family Glomeraceae; genus Funneliformis; species Funneliformis geosporum. The sequence continues at coordinate 10,629 of CAMKVN010000355.1, read as the reverse complement.
ATGGAACAAACGAATTGGTTACCGATGCACGCCATTCAAGTGATTAAAAATGGAAATATCTTTTTTAAAAAAGAGATAACAATAGTAAAATGGTTGAATAATCAACAATATTTACCTCATGTACTTATTTATCATGATTGATAGAAAACTTTATAGTTATGCTTAAAAATTTGCGCTTGTTCTAAGGTTATGATTAAAAAGAAAAAAAGAAATAGCAAAAGAAAAAGGCAAAATTTTAATTAGGATAAAAGAAATGTTGATTATGCGCACAAAATACACAATGTATACGTCAAAAATTTTTCGGAATGCTTCTAAACCTCTTAAGTATAGTATAATAATAAAGGGTAGTGTAACTATTATTCCTTTTCATAGGTTGGTTTATTGGTCACATTCTTTTTTATTTCAATGATTGAACATTCAAATTCGTTATAAAAAGAAACGGGCTCATCGATTTCGAATTTGCTATAATAGCAAAAAAATTCCTCAATTTTTTTTTCCATTCATTTTTTATTTTTATTTTCATTGTATATTATTTTTATTATTATTATTTGTTTGAAATAATAAAATTAAAATGTCAAAGTCCACTACTCAAACTTTTACAACGCAACCATCTTCTAAAAGTAAATTTGCTACAAAAAGATTCTCGGATATTCGTCGAAAATTTCCAACTATACCTTCTCGAAAATCAAAGTTTATCATAAAATCTGATTCAGAAAAAGAAATCTCTCATAAGAAATATCATAATTCAAGCGTTTTGTTGTTGGTTCCAGATAATCATAATTCATCTCAAGAAAAACATCAAATATCATTCTCAGATTCACATGTCGAGCCATATAATAAGAATAAATTCGAAGAATTAGATTTCTTTGATGATTATGAAGAAACAATACAACAATATGTTCCTATCTTTAAAAGAAATAAAAATCAAATGACTAAGAAATTTTCAGATTATGAAGAACCAACAAATGAAATTAGAAAGAATCACAAACGTACATCTTTCAAGCTGGTAATAAAAAAATTCACAAGAGTCGGTCTATATAAGAAGAAGCGTGATAAGGAATATCAAGACGGAAAGACGAATCCTTTCGAATAGCTCCTTTGTTATTTATTATTAAGTTGGAATCTTTAATTATGATATACGGTTTTATCCCGTAAAATTTGTGTAATTTGATAAATTGTAAATTTTTTTTTTTTCTTGGTACTCGATTATAATACAAAAATAAAAAGATAGTTTTAATTTTTAGATAAATAAATATGTATAGCTTGCAAATCCGTAAATCTTGTGTGCATCACACTGATAGATGTGTGGTAATTTCTATTCTTGTGGTCAGGGGGGATTTCTTTTGTTTATTGTAAATTTTTTCTCATCATTTTACTCATTTTTTATAAATTTTTTCTTCATTAATAAAATCCGTGTTGCAAATTAATCCAGCGTAGCGAAGGACCATCGGCTAAATACTGTAATTCTACGCAGTTTAACAATTGAGTCGATACATGATTGTCTTTTTTCGTTACACCCAATGCATGTGCAAAGTGGCATCATTAGATAATTGAAAATTAATTTATTCCTGCGAAACGTCATTACAATGGAAAGGTGGGAAACTGCCGGGAAAATAAAGAGTACATCCCCTGAAAAACATAGACAGCTTCCCCCTTTCCTATAGAAAAAGTTTCATATAATTTATATAGAGTGTATAATTTGAGAATGCTGTCTTCACCGCTCTTTCTTCAGTGCGGTAAACGGGTTCACAAAAAATCCTTTCATTTTTCATCTAAAAAATTGAGTTAGGCGGCTGGTGTCAAGAAAACGATAACTCATTAATTCCTCCCTACTTTTACAATCGATTGTAAAAATTCTTAAGGGATGTTATCCCCTTAATTCGCATTCGTTGGAAGTTCACCACCCACTTTTGGAGTGAATTATCACCAAAATTGTTTCACACCACTCGTCTGACTATAAAAAAAAGAATTAGTATTATCCTTCACTCTGTGACCAAGGGATTCCATGTCCCAGTACAAGTGTAATACTTTCTCGTCAATGAAAATGAAATCAAGTCTATCGAGCCTCCACTGGAAGAATATCACTGCAACATGTTCATCTGAAGAAAAAATTTTCAACCCTTTGTGGACACTTCCATTTTTCAGTGTCAAAGTACAAAGTTTCTCTTTGAAAACATCTCGGGCCAAACACTTTTCTGTATCAGCATATGACCGAAAATTATCATGTAACGTTTACTTTGAAAGATATTTTCAATCAGAAAGTACGCGTTTTACCGATTTTTATCAATTCGAGTCCGAATATTATACATTATTGATATTGTATGCTTGGTATAAAGTAATTATTACTTGAATGATGTTAATTCGTTAAAAATTATCATTTTACATTAATTATTAGAAGATTTTGATGAAGGGAAACAAGTTTTATCAAGTTTTTACGTACAAACTATTTCATCAAGTTAGTTGTATAATTTTATTGAGTTACATAGATGATATTGCCCAATCTTTATAATTTTTATTCCGATAAGTCCGCGAAAAATCCTGACTTTCTGTAAGGATGTTACACATTCATCACCTTTAGATCCGGTCGATTAGCAAAAAAACCAAATCGAGCGTATCGGTGTTCAACATAACATAATTGGATCCCTGGAAGATTAGGTCGTGTCTTTATAAATTTCGTCCTTGATATGTTTGTTATAAAACCTTTTATGTTGCAATTAAATAACATATAAAATACTAATTTAATAACTGAATAATTAATATAACACAAAACACAAATAATAATGAGGTATTTTGTTTCAAATATTTCTGCACGTGGAAGCCGAATATATTTTTAGAACCCATGATCAACTCACAATATGGTTTAAATATGGTTACGAATAAAGTTTGGAAAAAAAAATGCCAAGCAGTTTCACCATTTTCGGAAATTACTCTATCAGATATTCAAATTCTGATGATTAAAATGATGATCATCTTTTAGTGGGGTATAATTTAGAAATTACAATATTATCAAAACCTGATTTTTTCATGTTTCGAACAATTACTTTTTCCATTCTTTTTCTTCTTTTTGTTGAAATCTTTTTTTTTAAAAAAAAAGCGAACAAAAATACAAAATTAAATTTGTGCGTTATCAGTTTTTGTAATTGGGTTGAGCTGAATGTATATAACTATTGCACAACATTAGTGAATACTTCAACAATGTAATATTTATTTTATTTGTTATTCGTATTACAAACCAAGAATATCCGCAGAAGGCATTTAAATGTTCTATCTTTACCGATTAAGTTTCCATTTAAAGAAATTCAATGGCACGTGAAGCATTGATAAATTAAATTTGATTTACATTTATCGATATATTCTAAGATTCTTAATGTAACAAATTATTTTGATATATATATTTAATTTAACCATATTTTTAATTTTTTTTTTTTTTCAACGTTTCTCATTCCCACACAATTTTAAAGGTTCCGACAAAAATATTTCATCTATTAAAATAAAAAATGGCAGAAAGTGAGCCCCATACGCCTCAATTTGATGATGGAGACATAGCATGGATGTTAGCTTCAACTTGTCTTGTTTGGCTCATGGTAATTTCTGCCTTTTTAATTATGTACTTTAACTAGGAAAATCGTGTTCAGAAAACATTTTTTGACTAAAATTAAGAACCTATTGCATTTAATCTATCATTATAAAAAACAAAAATGTAATAAATTATCAATGTTTTTAACAAATTTCCTGAACATAATTTTTTGTCCCAAATTTTAAATTAATTATGATTTATTATGCTGATACATCAAACAAATTTTCAACCTTAGGTGCCCGGCGTAGGATATTTCTATAGTGGAATGGCGAGAAGCAAGAATGCACTATCTTTAATAATGTTATGTTTCTTGTCCGTGCCCGTCGTTTCAATACAGGTAGGATCTCGAAATAAAAAAATATGAATTTTCTTTTACTCACGGAGCTTATCGGATTTCGCTATCGGATAGCTTATCTCCGTGGCGCAGAATTTCCTTTTGAAGGTAACCTAAATTTGTATTTCATTTTTAGTGGTTTATATGGGGATACAGTCTTTCATTTAGTAGGACAGGAGGTCCATTCATAGGAAATCTTCGGAATGCATTCTTCATTAAAGTCAGAGGGGATCCGACTTTAATGGTTGAGTCGGTTCCGGAGATCGTTCACGCCATATATCAGTGCATGTTCGCGGCAATTACGCCGGCGTTGGCTATTGGCGCTGCAGCGGAGCGAGCTCGTTTGGGTCCTATGCTCATATTCATTTTCATTTGGACGACATTGGTCTATGATGTAATTGCTTGCTGGATTTGGTCGGCGAACGGATGGTTTAAAGCGATAGGAGGTATTGATTTCGCTGGAGGAACTCCCGTACACATTGCATCAGGTGCTGCTGCTCTCGCTTATTGCATGATCATTGGGAAACGTCATGGACATGGGAGGGATGAATTTAAACCTCATAATATCGTAAATATCATCCTTGGGACCACGTTAATGTGGTTTGGATGGTTTGGATTTAATGGTGGTTCCGCATTCGGAGCAAATGTTCGAGCTGCCATGGCCATTATGGTAACAAATTTGGCTGCTTCTTTTGGAGGCCTTACATGGATGCTAATGGATTATCGATTAGAAAAAAAAATCTCTGCTTTAGGATTTTGGTAAAGCAAACATTTTTTTGTAGTTGTTGAAACTGGCATGATAAAGAAATTGAATTGAACTAATTCAAACGTGTTAAAATTTTATGTAGCTCTGGCGCGGTCGCGGGATTGGTTTGCGTGACACCAGCGAGTGGATACATCACACCACCTATTTCTGTGATTTTTGGAATTCTTGGAGGAGCTATGTGTAATTTATCTGTTAAATTAAAACATCTTATGGATTTTGATGATGCTTTGGATGTTTTCGCCGTTCACGGAATTGGAGGCATTTGTGGAAATATTCTTCTCGGTGAATATTAAATTTTTAGCCTTTACTCGTATTAAAAAAAAAATTGTATTTTTGCTTTGCATTAACTTGTCAAATCGTTTTGATTCCAGGTATCTTTGCTGATAAAGAAATTGCGGCTCTTGGTGGGGAAAAGATTCAAGGGGGATTTATAGACGGGCATTATGTTCAATTAGCATATCAATTAGCTTCTTCTGTTGCTGGTCTTGCTTATTCTTTTGTCGTAACCGCTATAATTTTATACGTACTTGACAAAATCCCCTTGTTGAGATTAAGGATGGATCCTGAAGCAGAAGAACTTGGTACTGACGAATCTGAATTAGGCGAATCTGCTTACTATTATCTTGATAGAGTGGTGAATTCTATTCAATTACAAATCCAATCCAAAACAATAATGTCTTCTCCTGCTCAAATTGCACAGATAAATGATTCTGCGAATCATTTGGTTCATTTAAATCGTTCTTAAAAAAAAATTGATTTGGTTTTTTTTTTTTTTTTTTTTTTTTTTTTTTATAACTCCTTAATTGTATATTAAATCATAAGTATGTACAAATAATTCAAGATATTGATAATAATAATAATTTTAAATTTGTTTTCTTTTCTTTTAATAAAGTATTTAGTATCTATTAGCATAATAATATGGGGCCTTTTCAATAGAAAGGGGGGAAACTGCCGGGAAAAATCAATTTTACTTTTATATGCCAAATATGATTTTTAGGCTGAAATATGTTCAAATTTAGCATTAACTCATTTTTGATTTTTCCGGTAGTTTCCCCCCTTTCTATTGCAAAGACCCCATATATAGTATAATACGACTGTTCAAGAAAATCTTGCTGCGGTTTCCTTTCAAAGGCTTATTTATTATAAATAAAGGCTTAGAAAGCACAGCCAATTATCACCCGAAGATCAAAATAAATTTTCTGATCTCTGAAGGGCTTGGTAGATTGGTAAATTAGGGTATGATCAGATCACCTTTTTTTTATGTCGACGCGCCACGAATTAATAAATGGCTTTGATTCAAAACATAAATTTTTTTCATCGAACGACCCGAATTTAAGGTTTCGTGGCTTGGATAAGTTTGTTGTGGCTTTGATTTTGGAATCAAAATACATTGTTTTTGAAAAGGAAATTATTTATTATGCACTTAATCGTAAAGGTGAAGCGTTGAAATTCGGGAATCATGTTTTATGGTTCCAACCATCTCATACGCGCGTTATTTTTGCGTTAAAAAGCCACAAGCAAAAAAAAAATTCCTTTTCTTTAAAAATACATCAAGATATTTTTTTTTAAAAAAAAACCCAGTGTTTGTGAAAACAAATATTTTACCTGTTTCAATTAAATTCGTTCCTCTCATCCCACTTTTGGAAAAATAAAGATTACAATTTTCAAAATGAATTTCAAACCGTCATCAATATTCACATTATTCTTTCTTATTTGTCTTATAACAATCACCACTTCCTTGCCTGATTGTAGAGAGAGTTTAAAAAACATTATTGTAACATCCCCAACACCAGAAGAAACTATTCCAAATGAAGGTTCAATTAAGATTTCATACGAAACTACTCAACCAAAAAAGGATGAAATCATTTCCCTTCACGTACTTTTGCTCGATGATAATAAATTCAAGCTTTATGAAATCGTACCAGACCAGAATTTAGACGGGAAATCTTACGAAAACTCCGTTCCCTGGCAACGTATTAAAGATAATTCAACCGTTTATATTCGTAAGTATAATCATGTTCTTTTGATTGTACGAAACAATTGAAGCAGGATTTTCTCATCAATTTTTAAATTTTTTTTTCTTTGAAACTTAGGATTCTTTGAAAACTATCTTTCGGGTAATTATATAATCTTTATTCTGTATTTATTTATTTTTTTAAAAAAAAAAGAGATGGCTAACATGTTAATTCTGCGCGAACAGCTGATCAACATGTCAGTCGAATTACCTGCGACATAAAACTTCATGTTGGTTCTTAAAGAAAAAGAAGTTTTTATTTTTTATTTTAAAATATTGTATCATAAAATTATAAATGCGGTTTCCTTTACTTTTATTATAAATATGTTCTAGCAATAAAAATTTTCTAAATAAATAAATCAACCAATTGGGTTATTGGGTTGGTTCAACGATACAATTATATTCGGCGATTTCTGATTTGTTTGTTCGATGGCGCAGCAATTCGCTTTAAGCGACTTATTCGATTCTAGCAAATTTATTTAGTTGAATAATTAAATTTAAAGTTCAAAGCCTAAAAGTTAAATGACATAAAAAATTTGTTGACAAATAAAACGCCAAATAATCCTTTGTTGGTTAGATCATGAAATCACGCAGTGACCATTCATTATCCCCTTTGTCGATTCACTTATTTGTAGGAATCTGTCAAAAACAAAAAAAACTACGGCGTGATGTTTCACGGGATTTCATTCGGTGATATCCGGAATCATTATACAAGCGCAGTAAAAAAAAATTACATAAATAAAATGTCATTGACCATATCAGTATATAAAAGCCACCAAACAATATAAATTCAGTTTTGAGCAATAATTTTCTTTTTTTTTTTTTTTTTTTTTTTCTCTTTTCATCAATTTTTTCTACCGTTTTAAAACTTTGTATTATACCTACGAGAAAAAGTTATTTTTTTTTTATCTTCCAAGTTTCCATTTGAAACTTCCTCAAAATACACATTTTTTTTTGTTCCTATTCCCTTTTTTCAATTTCTTATGCAGAATACTTCGTCACAAGGCAATAAGTTAGTGAATAAACAAATTGTGGAAGAAATATATTCAAGAATTCAACATACGATAAATCCTATTGACGCCAGTGATCGTGTACTTGTCGCAATAATAAAAGCGTTAATTTCTTTAAATAATGAGCCATCAAGCCCAAGACAACTTGCGGATTGTATACAGAATTATGATTTTACACAGTTAGGGTAAGTTTCACTAATAATCATGTGTTGATCGACGTCTTTTTTTTTTTAAAAAAAAAAAGATTACTTAGATTGATTATTATTCAATTTTAAATTTAGTGGGCAGACTCCGTTTGCCACTGTATCGGGCCACATATCAACTCATTTCTCTCGTGTTCGTCAACGAGTAATTCCAAAGCCAATAATAGGGAAGCAACCTCATCCGACGATCACAAAGAGATCATTATATTATTTTCTTGATCCGGATGACGTTTTACAAGAATTACTTTCAGAGAACTTTCCAACTCAAACGCCAACACCGGATTCACCAACCACAAATGAATCAACCATAAGTGAGGATCAAAGTTACGCTAATACCCCAACGACGCCGTCATCCTCTGTAGTGGATATCAAAGAGGTGGTGGATGTCGACCATATAGATCGAAACGGTGAATCTATCAGTGATACCGAAAATCAATATCCTCATCAAAAAATTTTCCAGAATACCCGAACAAAGGCTCCGACAATTGAACCTGCTGCTGCGCCTCATGGCATTACAAGTGACACGAAGGACAAGAAGAAGGGGTCATACGATACAGGGGAGAGGAACGGTGTGATACAACCCTTATCCCTTAATTATTTGCCCCCTATTCCACGTAATCCTGAATCACCGAGGATTTCATTAACCCCTGACATACATATAATGAGAATGAATGGGTTGGAAGTTTTTACGACAAGAATAAATGGGTCTGTGTTGTTGCGCAGAGTTGATAACAGTTATGTTGACAAATATTCATTATTAGAAACTGGTGGACGACGAGCGAGAAACAGTGATCGAAGATGGTACGTTTTTGAACTAAAAAATAAATTTTTTTTTTAATTGTTAAAGTGAAAATCAAAGATTAATAAATAATTTCTTGCTGTTTCATAGGATTTCATTGGAGGAAGCACAGATATTGGCATCGGAGTTAAATATAGAGCAAAATCTTGGCATGTTTCTTTATGAAAGATTGTTCGATTATTTCGATGTTGATTTGGATTATGCTACAACGTCTAACGGTTGTTGCGCAGGTTTCGCGTATTTGTTTCAATGCGTTAATCCCAAAAAAATTTTTCTTGAATGAATGATTTAACGATACAGAGGAAATGATAATTTCATACCTTTTTTTTTATTTGATTAAGTGAATAATATATGTATATGTATAACGTTATTTTATTTTTAAATGCAATTCATTGCAATGTAAAAAAGGACTCTTTCTTTGTCAAAAAAAAAAAAAAAAAAAAAAATTACACATGGAGAACATTAATAATTATAGTAAATAGTAAATAAAAATATCAACGTAAATAATTTAGAAATATATATAATATATATAAATATATATAAAATCTTTTATTAGCAAATTTTTTAATAAAAAAAAATCGGGGTCAGGTCAACCTCAAAATTTTGATTTTTCTATTTCTATTCTTTTTTGATGTTTTAAAGTATAGTGAATTATTGTTATATTGGAACTTTTGCCATGGGAAAGATTTCCAAAAAGTGAAATTCGGTGCCAAAGTTCAAAATTGGATTGTAACTCATTCATAATTTAGACTTTATTCAAAATTTGACAGCAATAATGTGTAATTACAAAAAATTGCCATATTTACTTATATCATAGATGTAAACATAAATATTAAGTACAATTTATTTAATATGGAATTACTCGATAAAGTAAAGGCGATCGTCTACATCTCATGTTTTTCATATACAACGTCAGAATTTAATAACCGTTTTAAAAAATTGGTTAACGGATCTTATATCTATCATGACAATCATTTACAATAAAAAAAGGACTTTTTATTCAAAAAACAAAGTCCCGATTTTTTTGAACAATATTAAAATCAAGTTGAATCATAAAATCAAATAAAGATCGATCGTTTTTTTTTTAATTCACGATGTGATAAAAATCGGTTAATATTTTGTCTTAACCCGATCTTGACAAATGATAGATCTCAATAAGCTGTATGAGAGATTTTTTACACGTCTTTCAACAAAAGACCTTTTCTACATTTATGATGGGGTATTTTTTCTTATTCGTAATCAATGAAAATTTCCATCTAAAGGAATATCATAACATCGAATGATTAAACTAGATTAAAAAGAGATTCACGAGTTTTTTTTGGAGAATGTTATATAAACCCTCGTTTTCCCCCCTTTTCAAGAATCTTCACTTCGATCTGAATCAAAAGGATCAAAGGAAAGAAAATAAAAAAATAAAATAACAAAAAAGTACTTACTTAATACATAAAAAAAAAATTAAATCTTCAAAAAATCAAAAATGAAGTTGAATAAAGTTATTTTGCTCTTGATCGCTTTAGGTGCTTTCAACATTAAAGAAGGTAAAAAATAAAAATAAAAAAGATATAAAAAAAGCTTGAATTCAAAAAAAAAATAAAAAAAAAATTCATTTTCTACATTTTCTAGCCAATTCTGCTCCTATTGCCGAGGCTTCTGAATATTACGGGGGGTACAGTGACGAGTATGGCTATTCCATGGACAAGCATCATGATAAGGACTACTATGACGGGTATGGTGATTCCAAGGACAACCATCATGATAAGAACTACAAGCGCACGTATAGCGAGTACAATGACAAGGACAAGCATCATGATAAGAACTACAAGCGCACGTATAGCGAGTACAATGACAAGGACAAGCATCATGATAAGGACTACTATGACGGGTATGGTGATTCCAAGGACAACCATCATGATAAGAACTACAAGC